>CATKHJ010053679.1:0-23256 GCA_949750685.1 Vernicia montana
TTCCTTGAGGACTATTCAAGCAAAGTGAATTTTTATTTTGAGATGTATATATTATGGATTCTCTAGAGCTCCATGTGTGTTTTGTATACTAAATTTGAATGCCTAGCTTATATAAGTATGATAGTATATTATTATGTATTCACTGAGTATATCTCACAAGGTTTGTGGTTATATTTTTCAAAAGCGCATTAAATAAATCAAGATGTTCCTCAAAACTTTTTCACTTCCTTGAAGACTATTCAAGCAAAGTGAATTTTTATTTTGAGATGTATATATTATGGATTCTCTAGAGCTCCATGTGTGTCAAAAGTGAAATTTAGTATAGATATGTAAATTATAAGAATGTTAAGATACTTTTCATGTATTAAGTTTGCATATTATATGATAAGTAAAATTTGAAATATGAATATGAATGCAAATATGATAATGTAAAAAAGCATGGGAGTTTGTGATATGAGTTGTTGTAGTGAGGTAAAAGGTGGTAATGGAAGTGTTTATGTTTTACAGGTTGTGATGGTTGGGTGAAATATGAGAGATTCAAATGCAATTGGGTCAAAAGTTTTTGAATAATTTTTTTAATATTATAAGTAATCTGATTCACAATTAAATTGACATCAAATTCTTTTTACACTTCAAGTATACATAATCCAAATTTGATCATTATTTGAAATTACTTCATCTAAATCCATCTAAAAATAAAATACCATAAATCATTTAAACTTAAAATAAACCAACTAAAAGTTGCTAAAATGTCTGGTTTGATAGAGAAGATGTCCTATGCACATAAGGCGTACATTATTAGAGATATATATATATATATAGATCACATCTTTTATTTTTATATATATATATATATACTGTTTGATTATCGCGTAGTCATGTTGTGGGAATTGTATTCTTCATTTTTCTATGTTAATATTACTCAGTTGATGAAAAAAAAAAAACAATGCTATAATACAAATAATATCAATGCAATTTGTAATAATAGTCATCCAACCAAAAGAACTCTTTCTGCATTGTTAACACCAAAAACTCAACAATTAAAAGAGCTCATAAAAAATTGGAGATTATATTATAAAAATTCAGATATTTAATGAATATGCATCATATTGTTGAAAACCATGGAGTAAAGGCATATAATTAAAAAAATAAAAATATAGAAAATTGAAAGTCTCAACAGATCATGTAAATTTTCCATTTAAAAATTATAAAATAAGAAAAGAGCGACGGCCGATAGCTACTCACAAAAATAGAGCTAGGACGCATCTGTGCAATTGACTGCAACTTCCACGCCTCTTACCATGCATGAATTTGGAAATCACTGTTCTATTCTATTCTAAATCTACAGTGATTTCAACTGTTGACTTATGGTTATTTTTGCAATCCCACGTCGGGATTTTAAGATAGAAAAGGAGAGTCCTTTATGCTATAAAAGAGCTCTCCTCCTTTAGTTATAATCCATCCCAAAAATAATTAGCCTTTTTTTATTTCTAAAGTTTTAATTGTATTTTTTTCTTTTTTTTCTTTTGCTATATTGAAATATTATTTTGGTAGTATCTGAGGACGTAAACAAAATTGGCCAAATCTTGTTAAAATTCTTGTCGGGTATAGTTGTAGTGAACTATTATGCTATTAAATTACTTGTCTAGGTAAAATTCTGATTAAGAAAAGACTTGATACTTAAGAGTGTCATTCGTGACCCACCTCTCTTACCTTATGATGATTTATTAGTACAATCATTCTTACTCTATTCACCTGTGCAATAGTTTCAAGGTGAATTTGTTATTATTGGTGGAAGTAAAAAACCCGAATTCCATAATATCAACTTCACTTTTAATGGTTTATATATATATATATATATATATATATCTTGATCTCAATTAAAAGCTTAATTAATTAATTAAAGTGAATTGAGGATATATATATATATATATATATATATATCTTGATCTCAATTAAAAGCTTAATTAATTAATTAAAGTGAATTGAGGACTGTGGAACTCATATGTATATAGCTACAATTAAAATATATATATATATTTTTTTAGGGAACAATTAAAATATATAGTTAATAACAGTAGTTATTATACAAAACCTTGATCGCAACGCTGCTTAATTAATTAATTAAGAAGTGATGTAATGTAATGCTACTATGCTAGCTAGTAAATGTAACCCATGTAGTAATAGAGGGTTCAATATAAATGAGGTTAATTTTATAAGTATCCAAATAGCTAGTAGCTAGTTGTGATTGCTTGTGCATGTTCAGGTATGTGGGTGATGAAGCAGAAAATGATTTGAAATGTGGATATAAGTGATTAGTGATTAGGTTGGGTAGGCTAGTTAGCAACTAACAAGAGAGAGAGAGAGACCAAGCTAAGAAAAGAACAAAAATAGCTAAGAACTTTTTAAAAAAAAAAAAAAAAAGCAATTTGTTATTTTAAGAGAAAAAAAGGGGATCACAAAGAAAGAGGTTGATTCATATGGAAAGTGCAGTTACTTACCGGCTTTCTTTGTGCTTTTATTCTATTCTTGTTACCAAAACATATGTGTGAGATAGAGATAGAGATAGAGATAGAGAGAGAAGGAATTAAAGGCAGGCATTTTCTTGTAATTGAAACAATGAGAAACCTAAGCCACAGGCTTTTCTTAGTTAAGTTAGTGGTGACTAACACACGCCAAACTCTCTTTCTCTCTCTTCTTTCTCTCTATAGTGTGTAACACATTATTCTCTCCCACAAGAAAAATTAAGAAAACAAAAACAAAAACCAATGATAAAGAGAAAGAAAAAGATACCCATCATGGACTTTTCATGAACTATTGAGAGAGAGTGTGGGTGTGACTTTTTAAGAAATTAACACAAATAATTAGCTCTATTAAAAAAAAAACAAAAATAATTAGCTAGATAGTATTGTTTAACAAATTCATCCATTAATTCCATGTTACGTTACTAATCCAATAATCGAATACTTACATTATAAAGTATAAAATAAAAAATTTAAAATCTTTTTAAGAATTTTCGATGTAAAAACAAATGGGAATTCAGTAATTCACCAATTCCTTATATATATATAAATATTTATAACATTTGATCATGACCATCAAGCTAAAGAATGAAAAGAATCTTATAATTCTTTGAATTGTACAAAAAAACCAAAAAAAATTCACATGGGAAAAAACAATTATATGGGTCAGTGTTGGAAGAACAAATATAAAATGTAAACAAAAAGATCAAAAAAGAAAAAGATTCATAACCTTTGTTTAGTAATGACAATCCACCAAAGCTGGGCTGGAGAAGACAAGAGTTGGTTTTGGTTTTGGTTTTTGTTGCTGTTCTTGTTGTTCTTGTTTTTGTTGCTTTGAAGCAAAGGCCAACTTTTCATCATCTGGGGCAGGAAGATTTAGATCCAAATCCAAAGAAAGTAAGTTTCTTGCTTTCTTTGGTGGTGGTGCTTTTTCAGATTCTATACCCAGTGGTGTAGTTGGTGTTAATGACAAACTTGCAGTACTATTATTATTATTATTATTATTATGACTATTATTGGCCCCCATAGGTGCCCGGTGCCGCCGCATATGGCCGCCTAAGGCTTGGCCGGAGTTGAACTCTGCTCCACAAATTGAACATTCATGAATCTTGTTCTTGTTGCTGCTATAAATACCTCTATTATTGTTATTATTATTACTCAATTGAAGAGAAAGAGAAGAAATATCTTTAAAATGCCCATCTTCTTCATCAGATGATAATATTGTAAACTGTTTCTTATTATTATTTTCTTGATCATTAAGCTTTGGCTTCTTGTGACTTGCTCTATGCCCTCCCAATGCTTGAAATGAAGGGAATGTCCTGTTACATGTCTTGCACTCATAAACATAGTATCCTGCCTTACCGGACCCCGGAGACCCAGTTTCCAAGAATCTTCTACTATTGAATTTGGCCGTGACAGTAGTGGTGGCGGTGGTGATGATGGTTGTGGTAGGATTATAATAAACTCCACCATCATTATTGTTGTTGTTGTTATTATTATTATTATGGCCTTGAGCAAGGAGAATTAAGCAATTAGCCATATCTTCTTCTTCTTGAGTACTTTCTTGAAATTCTTGAGAACTAGTTGGTGACATTAAGTTGGTTGAAATATTTTCATTAGTACAATCAATATCTCCAGCAACATCTCCAGCTTCACCTTCGCCTTCGCCTTCTCCGTCTCTGTCTCTATCTCCTTCTCCTTCTCCTTCTCCGCTTGATGAATTCGCGGTTAAATTAGCAAAAGGGATTGGTGATTGTACCCTTTGTCGCTTGGTTCGCTTGCCTTTCGCAACGATATTGTTATTGTTGTTAATATTGTTGTTAGCAGTGGCGGTGGTGGCAGCAGCGGCGATTATTTCTTCTGGAGCTTCCATTTTTCTACACCACCTAAAAATATGAGAAAAAAAAAAGAAAAACAAGAGAAAAAAGAAGAGAGAAGATTGGTGGGTTGCAGGAAGAAGCAAGGGAGGTGAAGAGTGGTGTTGTATATAAATATATAAATTTAGTGAATATGAATAAATAAAAGAATTAAGGGTAATAAAAAGGATAGGGGTGTGTGAGAAAGAGAAGGAAATGGTTTTATTTGGGTGACAGTTTTGTGGAGTCAAAAAGGACACCCAATAGAACAGTAATAATAAGTGTGTGAATTAGTCTAGCTAATTAAAAAGATATAAACTATTAGAAGAAATGAGGTTTAAATATAGGATTTATTATAGTTGGAAATTAGTATAATTAAGAGAAGAGAAAAGATACATATCATCAAATAGAAATTAACACCACCCTCCAAAAACAAACAAATGTAACTGAAATTTTGATAAATTTAGAGACAAGAGAGTGTGAAAATAGTTTGTAAAGAAATGGAGTTTGTTAATGTCAAGTCCGTTTCACACTCTCTTTCTCACACTTTGCCAACGCACACTTTTAACCATATTATAAACAAGAAATAATAACAAAAACAAACTCAACACCTACACCTACCACCACCACCAGGCCACTACTACCTTCACCACCACCACCAAAACTACTCTCCACCATTGCTTATTGGATATGCTCTCTTTAGCCCATTTTCCTTTGGCTAGTAAATCCATAAATTCTTAGCTCAACTAAATTCATCATGTTAAATTACGAACTATTAATAATGATATGACACATCAACACGATAATTATAATACATAACTCATAATTCAGGTAGTTAATAACTTCATTTATTCCTTTTTAATTGTCGTTTTTTTGTTGTTTCACAAAAATTAAAAAATAATTAATTACGCTAATTTTCAAGAATAAAATGATTAAATTACCCTTATTGATTATAGAGTAATTAAATAATATGTGCATTAATTATAGAGTAGATAATAATTGTAGAATTGAAATTTTTTTTTCAAAAAACGTTAGATAAAAAAGAATGGAGAGAATATCATATTCACCTTATAGGATAATTATTATTTAATATGAAAAATCATGATTGAACAATTTATAATATGACATGATGAATTAACATCACAAAAAAAAAATTTCCTAGTAAATCCCCCTCCACTTATTTATGCTCCCTTTTCTAGCTTGCATTAAGTTCCATTGTACTAGTGTTGGGCATATAATTAATTACCACTTGATGGTTAATTTCAATGTTTAAAAAAAAAAAAAATCAGACTGTGAACCGATCTCCTGATTAGTTTATTATTCGATCGGTCTGGTTTGCCGGTCCGATCAACTCTTTTTATTTTTTATTTTTTATTTTTTTTATATTAAAATGACATCGTTTTGATAAATTTAGTTTTTTAGGCAACTGAACTGGACCAATGATAGATTCTCGATTTAACTAGTCCAACCGATCAATCCAGTTTTCAAAACACTGGTTAACTTTGATAACCATCTTTTTCTTTTTCTTTTTTTACTTTTGGTGCATTTTTTTTTACATTCTTAAAATCTTTTTTTTCACTGGGATATATTGATAATTTTTAAAGGACAACTCAATTATGCAATGTATATATGTCAATTGTGATAGATGTTGAGAGGTGGTAAATGGGTAAGTCGAATCACTTCGGGTATTTTTTTTTTTTTTTTGGTGGATTCAAATAAATGATGGAAGGTTGGATTTTGTTTCAGATTGATCTTTGAAAAAGATTTCGGGTTAACTTATAAGTTTTGGGTCAGGTCGGATCAATTGTATTTTTTTAAATTAATTTATTAAAAATAAAACTAATTTTTTTAAAATATATTTATATTAATTTTTTTTAGGGTTAAATAAATTATATTCAAGTTAAATACTAGATTATGCAAGTTGACTTTCAATCATTTCGACTGATGGAAATTCAAATCATTTTAAGTTTAATGTAAATTCAGATAAATATAAATATTATCAATGAATCTTTAATTTAATAACATTAAAATTCTCTTTAGAGTTAAGAGGCTTCGAATTCAAATTCCAATTCGAGTCAAATTTTTAAGAAAAAAAATCATCTTTCGGTTTTAAAAGTGTTTTACTTAGCATATATATATACTCATCTCAAATAAAAACTAGAATATGGTCAATTTAATGGATAAAATGCCATATTATAAGGAATATAACTAGTGCTTTTCCTCTCCTTTTGTATTTTTTTAATTTAAATTTTAATTAAAATTTATAATAACGCAATTTTGGAGATAATTTCAATATAATATCACCTAAAAAATTATTTAAAAATAAAAAGAGATTAAAAAAAAAAAAAAACACTAATCCAAATCCAAAGAACATGAGAAGCACGTTCCCTATAGCTAGCAAGTGGTGATAAAAAAAAAAAGCACAGTGAATGAATGAGAGAGCGTGCCTGTGAGTGGCAGAGTATTGCAGTTAGCTCTCACACGTCTTGTTGAAGAAAAGCCAATATACCATTTAGAATTTAGAATTATTTACAGAGATATAGAAAGAAATGTTAGTTAATTGGGCAAAAAAAAAAAAAAAAGTGTTAGTTATAAATAAATATTTTTTTAAAAAAATTCATGATATATATATTATTTTTATTTTTTCAAAAATAATAACTTAATTTAGGTTTTCAATCTTTAATTATTAAATTATGAAATTATTATAACATTTTAATCTTTAATTAGTTTTAAATTAAAACACATTTTAGTCTTTAAACAAAAATAATAATAATTTTTAAATCTATCACTAAATTTTTTTTAGATCGGAAACATATTAAAGGGAATTTGAGTTATTCAATATTCGAATCCTGACATCTTGTATTATAATCCTGAAATTATCATAAAAAAATAATTTTTGAAAATTTTATATTAATTTTTTTAGATTTTTAAAATCATTTTTATATTTTTCATTAATATTAAATAGAAAATTTTTATCTACATCAGGTGTATACACTAATATAATGAAATAATAACAGATTGAGTAAAAAATGATATCGGTATCTTTTCACTGAAAAAAAAAATAAAAGAATTATGTTTACTAAAATTTCTTATCACTTATTAGTTTGATATATGAGATAAGATTATACACTCAGTATATGCAAAAAATTTTCAATATGAATCAAGAATTTTTCAATATTAATATTATATAAATTAAAATTAATAATTTTAAAAATAATAATGAAGTGATTATTTTTAAGAAAGTGTGTGTTAGAGAGAGATTCTTATGATTGAGAAAGAAAAGCAAAGAAAGAAAGAAAGCCCGTTACTTTGCCTCAACGATTGTCTAAATATAAGAGAGAATATGATTGGAGTGCAAGGCTGGAACCCACGGAATCAGCGTTGCTCCTCTCTCTCCCTCTCGTCTCAACTCGAATCTCTCTTTCAAGTTAAAATTGCCACGCTTGCCATGACCTCTCATTATAATTGCCCTATGTTTACACTAACGACTACCCCATTTGTCACTCCTATTTAATTAGTAGAATGTAGGATGGCATCCTTATTGACAGGTGATGTCTCCAGTTTCAAATTGTGTGAAAAAAAAAAAAAACAAAAGTTATAAATAAAATTTTCTCTTTTGAGTTGATGTTCAAGTGAGCTCTTAATATTTTTTTTTTATTTCATTAGATTTTTAATCTTTTCAAAATGATACATATAAAATATTTTGTCCATAATTTATGATTTTTATCAATTGATGTTAAAAATAAAAAATTAATATCTATGCACATACGTATAAATTTTTATTTTTGTATAAATATTTTTTAAACTATTTAGAGAAAAATTAATATTTGTGAAATTTAAAATTAATAAAATTAATTAATTAATTAAAATATTACAAATTTAATTTAATATAAAATGACTTCTTAGTCTTTATACATTAAAGTAAAATTTATAAAAAATATATATATATTCTTATATAAAATATTAAAATATTATTATATTTTATGTAATATAATTATTTTGATTTATTTTTTATACATAATTGCAGAGAAAAATTATATACTCATTATAATTTATTATTAATTTATTAAAATTATGTAAAAAAATTATATAAATATAAAAACTTTCATTTACTTTGATTAGTTTATTATATTTAATTACTTTTAATTTTTTAAAAAATATTTTTTCATATCAATATAAAGTACAAGTTATGAAACTCACTAGCCACATTATATTTTTTTAATAAAATATTATATTTTTTTAAAAATTGATATCTTAATGATCAAAATTAATTATACCAAATGACTAACATTCATTAGCTAACAACTATTAGTCATAAGCTACCTCGAATAATTAAAAAATATATATATTTTTTTGTTTTTAAAAGAATAATGCAGAGGCATCAAGTTGCATATGGCAGAAAATTTATCTCTATATATAGGAATATATTAAATATTAAAATCTGGATAAGTATCTTAGTGAAAGGTACATGATTTGCATTATTATGTATATAATTTTCTTCTAATCATTTTGTTCATCTGCCTTTGACCCCATTTCCATTTATATAATCACATTAGTTATGTCTCAATATCTCTTATGTGTAATTTATATTATTTTCAAGATTTTATTAATGTTTTATACTTTTGTGGTAATATATTTTTCAATTTGACATTAAATCTAAAATCAAAATAAAAAAAAAATACAGCAAAAAAATATTATTATATACCCATATTTATTTTATAAAATATTATTTATTGATCGAGTGTATATATATCCAGTAGTATAAATAAATCTAACCTTTTATAGTTTGAACACCTTTTTAATTTTTATACATGTCACGCAGCGTAAGCAAAAAGACAAAATTAATTTAGCATTTAAGTTTCTGAATATTATTTGATGCCCTAAAACAGGCAAAGCAGGGATATAAATAGGGGTCCCGAAACCCTAAATACGGAAACAAATATGAAAACTACCATAAATGGCAGATTCGCAATATTACATCAAAATAACATAATGATTAAAATAAGGAAAGCGCCACATATATCGCCTAAATCCGACATTCCTACTAAAAGTTACAATCAAATTAAAAAGTTTTCATAAATGGAAAAATGGCAAATTTAAGAGCTCAAACGAAGGAATTTGGCTGAAAAACGACGTCGATCATTGCCTGACAATGAGTCGGATCCATTGAACTATTTCCCTTTGAGTCAAGTACCACCAGGACTCAAATTCTCAGCTGCTCTGAGCCACTATTTTTTTTATTTGATTCGCTGTCTGTTCAGTCGGATCATAAATCCCTTTGCAAATGACTCCACATCAACATGTGATACTCCCATTAATTTACCAAAAAAAAAAAATGAAAATTATAACCATATATAGAAACTCTACAATTTGGGTTAAAAAAATATGCATAATAGTTGGGTTGACTTGGAGTACATAGTCTGTCTTACACACTTCTTCTTACTCAAAGAAAATTTAAAAAATAAAATAAAATAAAATAAACACTCTACAACTTGCATATAATAAAAATAAATTCCTCTTCTTTATTTCTTTCAAGCAACAGAATTTGGAGTCAACTGTAGCATATTCTATAATCATAACAATTCCTTATCAGAACAATAATAAGGGACAATTCTATAATCATATTCTATAGTCATAACAATTCCTTATTTCTATATAATATTAATAATAATAATAATAATAATAATAATAATAATAAGTCAATCATGTGTAGTCTTGTTAGTCTTCTCATTTCTTTAAAAATGTAGAAAGTAAGAGGTCTCAATGTTAAATGAGAGAATTATCTCTTATTATATAACTTTTAATGTTATTTTGATACATTAAACTTCCTAGTATAAAAAAAAATGATAATAATAATAAAATTATACTCATAACTTTAATATGCCGGTAAATATATATTTCAATTTGAACACAATTTCAAATTTGAATGTAAAATTAAATTGATATTATCTTTCTTTTTTTTCACCACTACAACTCATTATTTTGTGAAAAATTAAAATTTAATATTTTATTGTCAAAACTATATATATATATATATATATATATATATATATATATATATATATATATATATATACATGTTAATTTTTCTTGGCCTCACTTTTTCAAATCTCATGGGATATTAGATAAGAGAAAGAAGTGTGCTATTTCTTTGTAAAATTGTGCTCATTTTCATATGTACAATTCCGCCCAGATTTCTTCCTTAATTGAAAAAAAAAAAATTCGATTCTCATCTATAAACTTAATTAGCCAAAATCTGACTATAGGAAATTTATATTTCAACTTAGATAAAATTTTAAATTTATATCATCTTTTCTTTTTTCTTAAAAAAAATAATTCGATTAAAAAAAAGAAAAGAAAAGATAGGTATCATTCTATTGTACATGTAAACTTATTACAATTAATTGCAAAATTATATCAAGATATTGAGAATCTAGATATATATATATATATATATATATATATTGGTAATTAAGTCAAAGGATAATGGGTAGATTAAGGAGAGCAAGTTCTTGGGGTGAAAGAAGCCAATTATTAACCACACAATCAAAGAAATTATGTTTTATAATATGAATTTTATCCCAATTCCCAGCAAAGGATCTCCGATCCTAATCTTTTAGGCCACTCCCACAAATTATTTTTACAATTTTTGCCTAGTCCACTCTCAAACCTCCCCACAACTTCTTTATTAAATCTTTAAATAGTTTTAAAGTTTTACATGTCACAATAATAATTAGATTTCTTCAACTAATTATAATTCAATGGTCGAGTACTTGTTTTATAATTATTAATAATTTCAATTTTAACATTTTCATTTCTATTTAAATATTTTTATATACCAAAAAAAATAAAGTCTATCATTTATGAATTTGTATCTATTTACATGTATTAATGAAAATATATCCCCATTCACATGTACTAATGGATTTTATAAGTAGCCAATAAATTAGTATTTAGTTCATTAATTTAGTGGGGTTAAGAAATTAGGATAAATTATTATAATACTCTTAAATTTTATTATAATTAATATTTTATTTCTTATTATTTCAAAATAAATACTTTTAATTCCTGAAATTTACTAATATTCAACTCTTCGGTTATTATTTACAACATTATGAATTTTTCACTATATTTTAATTCTTAATATTCTAACTTATTTAATACTTTCATTTCTAAAATTTTAAAACATAATATATTTTAATTCTTGAGTAATTATATCATAATTCATTTTACTTCCTGAAAATTTTGTATTTTTTTATTTAATTAATAATTAACTTATTTGATATTTAGGCTAAAAGTCCTAGCCGATCATTTCTCATTTTCTCTCTAGTTCTCTCTTAAATTTTATTTCTTGAACCATCGTCGATCTTCTCTTTTGGTCGGTAGTGGTTCCAATATCTTCTGTTAGATTTGATATGAATAATCTCATTCTTACTATTATTGCCACATTTACCACTGACTCTATTTATTCGTCCTCTACTTACGCTTCCTCCTCTATCGTATTTTGATAAGCGTGATTTCAATATCTTATGTTAGATTTGATATGGATAGTCTCATCCCTATTGTTGTTGCCACATATACCACTGACTCTACTCATTCATCCTCTACTTATGTTTTCTCATCTATCGTCGCTCGACGCTCCTTTTACTCGATCTCATTCTCTGCCTCCTTACTTCTGTCATCGTCTCCCTATATTCGTTTTTACCTTATGCTTGTGGCTGAGTTTGTATTTACTGCTACTAGGGTAATAGTTTTCATTTTATTATTTTGTATTAGATTATATTTTATTTTTTATGTTATTTTGTTTTCTCTTGTTAGAAGTTTTGTTATGTCTTCCCTTGTTGGAAGTTATTTTTTTTATGAGTCTAGTGGTATGTTTGTGTACTATTACGTTTCAGATGGTTGCAAAAAGAACAATGATTTATCACATTATTTCACTATTATAGTCGCAGTTTTTCAAAACTAACTGTATGACAGTTGGATGCTCTTTTGAATATTTATGATCTGTGAATCAGTTTATTCTTATTATAGTAGTTGATTCTATGTCAGATCATTTTCTATTAAAATTTGTATTCAGTCACTAACTATTAATGAAATTTAAATTTATTTTTAAAAAAAATTAGTATAAGGAGTGAAAGTATTAATTTTTAAATAATACGAGTTAAAATTTAGAATGATAAAATTCAGAGATATTATTATAAGTTATTTAAAAATTTAAAGTGGGCCTTGCAATACAAACGACACCATCTTCTGTCACATACAATAATTCTTGCCTTTTTCATATATATATATATATATATATATATATATATATATATATATATATATAACAAATAGAACATGCTTCTACCAAAAAAAAAAAAAAAAGTGTAGGCACAAAATTAAGAGCTAACTTGGAGGACAACGACGAAGTTAGGGACCAAGTGGCCATCACCGCTAAAATATAAATTTTTAGGTGTAAAATTATAAAATTTTAATTATATATTATATTTGATCTATTTTATTTTAGGTGAATTTTTTTTAAATATATAAAAATTAATTTAATTATATATATTGCATTGATATAAATTATAATTTAAAAAATTTAATTTTATAAAAAAAATTTCTAACTCCATTTCTGTTGGATGAGATTGGTAGCAAATATGTATTGCCAAGTGTAAGCAACCGACTTCATAATATTTTATACTCGTATTATATATATATATATATATATATATATATATATATATATATATATATACTTTTTGTACTTCACAAGGCAAAGGCATCCATGAGAGAGAATACATATAGCTTCTAAGCCACTCAAATGGAACATGTTTGTTGCAATTAAGCAATCCCAAAACCCCAAATCATCAGAAAAGAATGTGAGGGAATCTCTCAAATTATGCTTTATTTTTTAAGTCAATTCTTACCGTTATATACACATTATAAGTTTACTAAAATTCTTAAAAATAATTTCAATATCATTGAATTAAACAATCATTAATTATATATATATATATTATGTATTGTTTGTTATTAAGTAAGCTAGATATTATCTAATTAGGTGGATTGTACTTAAATTGGCATTTATGTGACCATTAATAAACAATTAGTGTGGTAATTTAAAGGCTTCAAACTTCCAAGTAATACCAATAGATTGGATTTGTCAATATTATTAATTTTGTTTATACACATATATTATTATTATAATTATGTATGTAACACATCATTTAACAAGAAAAATAACGAAGTATTTAACACAAAAAAAAAAAAAAAAAAAAAAGTCGAGCTCATTTACTAAATATTTTATTTCCAATGCAATCAAATTAATGTAATCTTTCTAATTTTTTAATTTAAATGAATAACTAATATAATTTTAATTTTTTTTTTAATTTCAAAAAAAAAATACTGCATACTTTTATAATTCAAAATTTCCATTTTAGTAGAGATGATTTTGACGAGTGATTTATGGACTGGGACTTGCTCCGTTTATTTTTTGGATTTTTACACAAATAACCCAAAAACTAAAAAAAAAATAACTTTTTTAGCCCCTAATTTTTTATTTTGCAAAAATATCCTAAACTTTCCTCTTCATTTACAAATTTAGTTTTTTTTTTCTTTTTTTTATCAAAGTCATTTTTTTTCTCTTCACCTATAATTTATTGGTTCCACTTCCTTTTAAATTTAAAATTAATTTAATCATATTAAAATTTATTTATAAAAATTCAAAATAAATTAACTACTAACCTATATTTAGCTTGAAAACTATATAATTCAAAATGAATTAATTTTCTTGGATTTTTCAAATTAGCTAGGTTTTGATTTTTTTTAAAAAAAAAAGTATATAATAACAATTTTAGAATTTAAAAAATCAATATAAATTAGAAACATTAATTTTTTATCAATACAATGTAATTAGTATCTACTACTATTTATACAAGCTATGAATTTTGAAAAAATTAAAAACTCACAGCAAACAGTATACGTTAAACAAAAAACAGTATACTTCTCGCAAATAATTAGTATTTAACACAAATTCGGTATACTTACACAATGTAATTAGTATCTACTACTATTTATACAAGTTATGAAATTCGAAAAAAATTAAAAAATCACAGCAAACAGTATACATTAAACAAAAAACAGTATACATTAAATAAAAAATAGTATACATTAAACAAAAAAAGTATACTTCTTACAAATAATAAGTATCTTATATCATTTAACATTTAATTTATAGAATACATTAAATAAAATTTAGTATATTTCTACAATATAATTAGTATCTACTACTGTTTATACAAGTTATAGATTTCGAACAAAATAAAAAGTCACAGCAAACAGTATATATTAAACAAAAAATAGTATACTTTTAGCAAATAATTAGTATCTAATACTATTTAACATTTAATTTTATTTTTCAAAAAAATTAAAAAAAAATAATAATAAACATTAAAATTAAATAATTTTCTAAAAGGAAAATCATAAAACATTTATTTAGTTAACTCAAAATTATTACAAATTCTATTAAATTGATGATTTATTATAAAATAAATCTAAGAGGTTAAAAATAAAAATAAAAACAAAAAAAGGTTAAAAAAGTAATTAAAAAGGTCTAAATATAAAAAAATAAAAATTAAAAGGCTATAAATATTAAAAATATAAAAAATAGTACATATGACGTAAATTTTTCTTTATTTTTATACTATGCTTTCAATTTTTGTTACCGGACCTGGCTTTGATTAGTAAATTTTCAGACTTCATGGGCCTCTGATACTTTTATAGGAATTTTCCGGACTTAATGGAAGTTCTCAGTATTGGGCTTGCCTCTTTGTCAGGCCTCCTTGGAATTGGCTCTTCTTCATTTTTGAGCTTTATTTTTGTAATATAGAGCGCATGTGACATGTCTAGACATAGGCAAAGAGCCTGTTCAAACCGTGAACCAGACCGAAATCACCCCGGGTCAAACTTAAAATCAGACCAGTCAACTATTATGGTTCACAAACTGGACCATCCAACCGGATATTTAAGGGCTGGTTAAGGGTAATGAGGTTGAAAAAATAATCAAAACCAGACCAGACGGGACAGTTCGAACCATATGAAAAAAAAAAAAAAACATTTAAAAAAGTAAAAAAAAAAAAAAAGAGCCCAAAACATTTAAAATAATTAGTTACTATAAAAAAAATTACAAATGGCCTTTATTTATTTATTTTTAATTAATCAATTACGGTCTTAAATCATTCAATCGTAAATTATATTATTTTATATATATTAAAACAATTATTTTCAAGTTAGCTCAAAACTCAAAAGAATTTAAAATTTTAATAACACATTAATTTTTTATTTTTTAAATAAAAAACAATTTGAACTCCACAATTTTTCATATTTATTTTTGTAACTTTTTTAAATTATTCGAATCGAAATCGAAATCGAAACCGTAACCGTAACCATATTTAAACCGAAATTAAAATCGTATGAACCGTAAATCAAGATTAGACTGTTAGGTTTAAGGGCCAATTAAGAGTTAATATTTAAAAAGATTGAAACTAGACCAAATCAGACTGAACCGAAACTAGCGATTCTGAACCCTTGTCCATGTCTACTCATATCTACTAAAATGACCTAGACTATTTTAGTTTGATGGATTTTAACATTATATTTTGCTTTCAATATTTATGTTTCCCCCTATAGGACTTTGTCTCTTAACTCTTATTTCAAACAGTTTTGTATAAACTTAAATTTTGAGAGTTATTTATTTTTCCCTGATATGAAACTTTGTGCCTTAACTTTTATTTTGAACAGTTTTACTTGATACATGGTAAAAAAAATTTAAAATTAGTTTTGAATTCAACTTTTCCTAAAAGAAAAAACCTTTTTAGTTTAATTTTTATTATATATATTGAGAATAATGGGCTTAAATTAACATTTCTAATTTTTTAAAATATTTATAAAGCTAAAAAATTAGCACATGAGATAGTACTCTAAACTAAAGTTAAGGGCTAAAAGAGTTTTATTTTAAATTATTAACCAAATAAAAAGAAAAAATAATACGAATTTCATTGATATTTTTTATTATATATATTTCCTCATTATTTTTATGATTTTATAATGTTTTAATATAATATTGAAATTTCTAGGCTTTTGCCTTTTATGATAAGAACATGAATTTTAGTGGCAAAATCTGAGTGGAGATTACATGATAAACATTTCAAGGTGTCCGCATCTATTATTATTAGGGGGTGTAATCGAGCCGAGCCGAGTTTTAGTTTGTTCAGGCTTGGCTCGATATTTTTTTTCCGAGCTCGATCTTTGAATCGAGTTTGAAAATTATGTTCAAGCTCGGCTCATTCAAACTTGAACTCGAGCTCGGCTTGTTAAAAAAATTACAATCGAGCTTCTCGAGTTCGGCTTGTTAATAAATTACAATCGAGTTAAGTTCGAACTCGAGTTTGACTCGTTTTGAAACTCGTTTATAATTTATCAAAATACTTAACTTTCTAAATATTTATTTTTAATAAAATAACTATAACAAAAATATTTAAAACTAACATAAAAGCAAAACTATCCAATTAGTGAAAAAAAATCTAATCATAAAATTGAGTATCACATGTATTACAAAGATATTAATTAATAAAAAAAATATTTTTAAAGATTAGAATATTAGATTATATAATAAGGAAATATTAGATTATCTTAATTATGAGAATATATATTTTAGTCAAATTGAATTGTCAAAATTTTTATAAAAGTATTAAAATATATTTTTTGAAGTGCCAATATTATTAAGTTAATAATAATAATAATAATAATCAAGTTGTTCACAACCCTATTAATCGAGCTTTTTGCAAGCCTGTTCACGAGCTTATAATCGAACTGTTCACGAGTCTAATCGAGCCGAGCTTAATCTTGCTCAAGTTCGGCTCGTTTATTCATTGAGCCTTAAAATAAGGCTCAAACTTGACTCGTTTATAAAACGAACCAAACGCGAACGAGCTTTTATCGAGCCAAATACCGAGTTGGTCGCGATCGGCTTGACTTATTTACATCCCTAATTGTCGTAGCTCTCTTTCTTTTGCTAAGAGAGAGAGAGAGAGAGAGAGAGAGAGAGAGAGAGAGAGAGAGAGAGAGCAGGCAAAAAGAAGTGTGAAATGGCAGCTCTCTTTCTTTTGCTTTTTCATGGGCACTCTCTTTTTATCAACTGTGGGACCTTGGATTCCTTCGCCTAAGGGAATGAGGTGTATAATACAACATCATACGCAAAAGTGGAAGTTTCGAGAATGTTTTGTTGGTGGAAAAGAGGTATCCTAGAGTGACTGGTGCTCGTCATTCTATTATCTCTTTCTTTTGGCCAATCTCCTTTCAGACTTTCACACATTAAAAAAGATTATATAAATAATTTTTAACATAAAAGAAACGAATAAAAGAAAATAAGATATTAATATGAATTATTTTATTATTAAAAATTCACATGTTTTATTAACATGTGGACAATTTTTATAAGATTTTTGCATTATTAATAATAAAATAGAAATAACAAGCCAATCTTGTCATGCCTTGAAATAATAATAAAATAAAATTACTTTATCTGTTTTCCTTTTGCACCACAAATGACAATAAATTTAATTATTTATTTCCCAGTATCAAGCAGTGGTAAACTATTGCAGAAAATAAATTCAGGTTGAAGATATAATATCCAGTATAATGTGTACCATTTAACTTATTAACGAATTGTTTCATATCATTTTTATATATTATATTTATTTTTAACATATAAATAATAAATATATGATATTATTTAAAATTTTGATTTGATTTCGGTTCGACCTTCAATTAAACATTTAATCCGTAACTTCTTGTTTTCACCAGTTTTAAGACCGGTTGGATTTGAAAACATAGGTATCAATAGGTATCAAGTATGTAACTTTTTTTTTTTTTTTTTTTTGTCAGAAGTTAATTTTCAAAGGGGAAGAGTTGTTTCAGTTTGAATCCCTGGCCTCATGCATTATGGCTAAACACTCTACCATTGAACTGTTGGTGCATGGATTATTTGCCCAATGGTGATTTTATGGAATTAATTACTAAACAATGCCATTTAAACCTAGAATAATTAAAAGAAAAATAATATATACCAAGAGCAAAGTAATCTGTGATTAAGTTTTCTCTGCAATTTGTTCTTGAAAAGATTAAGAATATATGTTGAGTTGTAAAATAAATTAATATATAGACTGAAGATGATAATCATCACATTCTAGTTCAGTAATACCTATTATCTATCTATTAAAATTGGAGCATAGAGTGAGTTCTATTGCATTTATCTTTTTTTTTTTTATATAGATTTTTAAAAGTTTATATAATTTTAAGTATTAAGAGTTTTTTTTAAAATTATTTATTTTTTTATATAATAATTTTATTTGAACAAATTAAATAAATAAAAGAAATATAAAATAATAAATAAATAAGCAGGATAAAATAATATTTTTAATACATTTTAATTGTAATCATTTTTATATTCTCCTATAACTCTCTTTTTTATTTTATTGAATATTATAATTGGTAATCTAAATTTTAATATTAATATATAAAATTTAAAATATTATCAAAACAGGTTTATAAATATATTACAATAATAATTATTATTTATATAAAATATACAATAATTTTACATTTATATATCTTTATTTAGAATAATATTTATATATTCTCACTTTTATAAAGCATAAAAATTAATTAAAAATATTTTTTAATAATAAATCACTCAAAGTGTAAGTTTACGAATTAGTTTAACCCTGATGATATTAAATTATCAATCGATTAGTAAAGCATTAGTTCAATAATTTTTTTTTTTTAATTTGACTTCAACTGATTGAATAGGTAAATCTCATAATTTATAGAAATGATTAAATGCACTCTAATATTTTAAATACATCACACTCAGATCATTTTTACTTAATGAAATGATAATTTTATCCATACACTATATTAAAATAATTTTATCTCACTTTTACACTCTTTTATTCTTTTGTTTATTTAATCATTCTTAATTTATAATAAATATTTAACAAATATCTTCCACTCTTAACTCAATATTTTTTTTTTCACGTTTTAGTATTATATATATATATATATATATATATATTTAATATATATACATATATTTTTTTGTTTAAAAAAAATTATAATTAATATTAAAAAAAAAAGGTAAGATGACTCCCTTTGAAAAAATGAATTTGTTGAAAATGATTTGTATTCAATTTGAAACTTTTTTTTGGCAATTTTGGCTCTAGAAGTCTGCTTTTATTATTTATTTTCATGGTAGAAGGTATAAAAATAAAGGTTAATAGTAATACAGATATTTTATCTCTAAACAAAGTCAACTAGCAGTCAACAATGAGGAGCTGCCGTTTATAGCTAACAGAACTGCTATTCTGTTACAAAATGCACAATGCAAATTATATAGAGAAAGATTTTGGGAAAAAAAAATATTTAGAGAAAGAGCCAATACTATGGTGACAGTTGGCATATCAGTTATCTAGTTCCTTGTTCCTTAAGCTTGTTGTATAAATACATCTTTTATCTTACAGAGCTAGTTCCTTATTCCTTAAGCTTGTATAAATACATCTTTAGCTAACAGATTTGTAATCAATTAATTCAATCATCAATAAAGAATTTCTTTTGCTCTGTAATTGCAATAATGGAAGATCGAACTCTGAATCCAGTTCCTACTAACAAGAAAGGTAAATCCGTTAATTGTTTGTCTTGCAAATATATACTATTTTTTTTATTTATTTATTTTCTTTTCATTTTGTTAAAGAAATTTCAAGATTCAATAGACAAGCACCACCTGCTCACTATATATTGAAGATTGAGTCATTCTCTACATTGGCTGAAATTCTCAAAAAAAATGAACTTGATAAGTATGAATATGGTGTTTTTGAAGTTGGTGGTTACAAATGGTATGTTATTATTATTATTTTTTTCATAATTAGACTCTAATTGATATTTGAATATGATCATATAATTTTAAATATTCTTTTAGTATTAATCCAAAATTCATCATTTACACTGAGCAAGAAATTGGTGCTCTACCCGAATGGAAATGCAAAGCGAAATGCGAATGATTACATCTCTTTATACTTGGCCATGGCAGAGATAAATACAATTAATCATCAGTGCCAAGTCAATTTGACCCTCAAATTGTTTATTTATGATCATACTCTAGACAAGTACTTGACAATTAAAGGTTGGTTTTATTTCAATTTTATTTTATTTTAACACTAAAATTGATCACATTATCAAAACAAATGAGTTTTAATTTAATAATATTTTCAGCAAAATAAATAGATTCTCATTACTTAATTATAAAGTATCTCATTCTAATAGAATTAGTCTGAAGTGGTAAATTTAGTATATTTAAGTTATTTTTAGAGATTGTGAATTTGAACCTAAATGACAATAGAAAATGTAATATCCCTAATTTCCATGGATTGTTTTTTCTTTATTTTTATTTTTTGTTTTGAAGATGGGAAAGTGAAGAGATATCACGTTTTAAAGACAGAACATGGGTTTCATCAATTACTCCCTTTGAAGACTTTTAGTGATCCTTGTAATGGATATCTTGTGGATGATTGCTGTGTCTTTGGAGCAGAGGTTCATATTCTTAAATTTGTAGAGAAGGGGGAGAAGTTCAAGATTGTAAAGGAGCCTCAAAATGGTTCATATACCTGGAAGATTGACAAATTTTCCACATTGGAAGCGGAAGTACATTATTCTGAAGTATTTACTGTTGCCGGATACAAATGGTATTGTCCTGATCTTAAATTCTCTCTCTGAAATTTTGGCAATTAATTTTTGATTGTGGCACTAAAAATGAAATTGAAATTAACTTAGGAACCTGTTACTAAATCCCAAAGGAGATTCGGATGAAAAGGGTAGAAGTCTTTCACTATATTTAAGCTTAAATTCTGAAAGTTCTGTACCTCAACAAGGAGTATATGTAGAATACAAGCTGTTGGCAAAAGATCAGGTCAATGGGAAGCATCAAGAATATACAGGTAATTAACTAATCAAGTATTAAAGACATAATTATAAATTTATGCAATTCTTTCTTTGGAAAAATTTCCTAATTTGATATATTTTTTTTTTATTAATTTGCAGCAAATAAATGGTTCAGTGACCCGTTTAAGTCTTGGGGTTTTCTAAGTTTCATGCTGCTGAGTGATTTACATAATGCTTCAAAGGGATTTCTAGTGAATGATACTTTGATTGTTGAAGGCAAAATTACCCTTATTTCTACAGTTGAAGCTCTCTCCTGAAATAATCAATTTTAATTGTGGTTGTAATTTTTGTAATTGAGGTTGTGCTAATTGTTAGCACTTGGTATTAAACCATTTTGTTACTTGTTATTTCAATTACTTAATGGTAGATTAATAGGAGGTTGAAGGACAAAATTTGTTTCATTTCTTTTTTCCTTTGCTACTTACATCAACTTTATAATTATTTCCTCCTAGGGCGCCTTTTTCTTTATCCATCCTTTTTTATCCGCAACTTTTTTTAATAGTAGGCTTTATTATTTTTATAACCATAGTTGTTTATTCAGAGAATTTTCTTTCTTAATGTTAAATATTTTTAAACATTAGGCCATTTACTTGAGAATTGAATGATAACATTAAGGTAAGTAGGGTTGAACACGGTACTCGAGAATACTCGATCGAATTGAAATATCAAACCGTTTTAATATTGTGTTACAAGAAATTTAAGATTTAGGAGGAGAGTTATACCGAAAATTTTAATTTGGTACGGTAATAATTTTTAACTCATATTTAAATTGAAAATTATATCGAACTAAATTGTATTATACCAAATTGAAAATACCGATATTGAATTGAATTTTAACACACACACACACATATATATATATATATATATGAATTTTCAATAGTTAGACTCCGTGCATATCCATCCTAATAATTAGTAAAATTTATGAATTTTCAATGGTTAGACTCCGTGGATATCCAGGCAATTTATATTATGGACCCAGGTCCACCTTGCATCATGGATTTGGATTCAAAACTCACCGTTTTATTAAAAAAAAAAAAAAATACACGCTGTTTTATTTAAAAACAGCTCATTCTTCTTCTTCTTAATGCTCGATGATCTTCTTCTTCTTCTTTTCCTGAATGCTGAATCTTTTCTTTTTTCAAAATCGTGAAGCTCGATTTTTTTTCTTTTTCTTTTTCTTTGAAATTGCTTTATTTTTTTGTTTTCTTTTTATTGAAACTGTTTTTGTCTTCTTCTTTTTCATATTTCTTTCATAATCTTCATTTTTTTTGTGAGTTTTTATACTATTTATGTGAAGATTTTGAGTTTTATTTTTTTTATTTTGGAATTCGATTGCTTGATATTTTTATTATTTAATATTAAGCTTTAAATTATCAGGTTCATTAAATTTAAAGTTTAGGTTCATCACATATAACTATAAGATTCATTAGATATAAAGTTTAGGTTCATCATATATCACATGCAGATTCATTATCTTTTTTACTGTCAGATTCATGATTTAATTATTTTATAATTTAATTTCATTCATTCCTCATATTTAAAATTTTTATTATTTAATATTAAATTTTAAATTATCAGGTTCATTAGATTTAAAGTTTAGATTCATCACATATAACTATCAGGTTCATTAAATATAAAGTTTAGGTTCATCATATATCACATACAGATTCAGTATCTTTTTTATTATCAGATTCATGATTTAATTATTCTATAATTTAATTTAATTCATTTCTCATATTTAAAATTTTCATTATTTAATATTTCACATATAATTATGAGGTTTATTAGATTTAAAGTTTAGGTTCATCACATATAACTATTAGGTTCATTAAATATAA
>CATKHJ010053707.1:0-15361 GCA_949750685.1 Vernicia montana
AACACACTCAACTTCAATAAAATAGTCTTCAAATGCTCAAAAACCTCAATGAAGGGACAAAACAAATGAAGATAACAGTGAACGGTCAAGTTGAATTATGTGTTTCCAAAGAAAAGGTCAAGGCTCAAAGTGTCTTACTAAAGTAAATTAACATTTAAGGTTGCCCATTTAAGCTAAAGAGTGAAACTTAATGCCTTAATCATCTTAATGCCTGAATTGAAATTAATATGTAGTTTTGAAAAATATATATAAGCAAGCTTTAGAGATGCACAATCATAATGGTTCACTAAATAATCAACAAAGAAAATGTATTTTGGCTCAAATATCTCACAAAGGTATGGTACATCTATCATCCTTTGCAATGAAATAGAGGCAAACCAAAACGTTTTAAGATCATAACAAGCGCAAAACATTTGAAACATTCATACTTTGAGATTGCTAGTAAAATTTTCTGCAAAAATACAAGAAAATATATTAAATTTATCAACTATGCCATAATATCAACTTAAAGACAAAACAACATTCAAATATAGGACTTATTTTAAAACACAAACTCAGAATTTTAAAAAGCATTTTATTTTATTGAAAAACAAGGATAGGCTGCCTCCCATGAGCACTTCTTTAACGTCATTTTAGATGGACGTTTTGAAAAATCATAATTAAAGATGTGTATCAAGAGTACAAAAGTAACTCCTTACTCAGCCATCTTAAATTTAATGATTCGGACCTTAAACTTTGAGACAATGTTTTTTTTTTTTTTTAAAGAACAATTATCTCATCCCCAACCTATTTGAGACATTGTCCCCAATGTCTACTATAGATAAGTAAAGAGTAAAGGACTTTGCTTGATCTAGTGTTATTTAAGCAACATAAAGAAAAAAAAAAGAAAAAAAAATGTTGTAAGTAAAAACATAAGAGTTAAGAAAGTTACAACCGGAGATTCAGATCTAGTTCACGCTTCTTGCTGCTACTGTCCCTAGGGTGCCAGACTACTTGCGACATCAATGGATCAGGTTCGGGTACAAAGTTTTGCAGTTGGTCAATCAATTGATCAGTAGTTGAAGCAGAGACTAAGATGCGTAGACTTGCTTGTGTCATAAAACCCTGTTCCACAGCATGATCAAGAAAAGAAAACAAACCATCATAAAAACCGTTAACATTAAGTAATCTCAATGACTTTTTATGAAGATTTAGTTGGGCTCAATATGCAATGTTGAAGATATTTTCAAATGTTTCTAGACCATCAGGTAATGCGATAAAGGCATCAGCATTGTGATGCATGTATGACATTCGTTCGTACATGCTCATGACCTGTAACTCATTACCTATAGTCCCACCAGTGATGTATTTATTTTTAAGCCAAAGCCTTTAGAATTATACCTTGGACTTTACTACCTCCAATATATGCAAAACTTGAGACACAACTCCTTAATCCTAAACTACCTCCCCCAAACACCAAATCAATTTTTCGTTCAGCTAAAATCCAACCAAGTTCATTGGCTGCCTTTCAGTACTCTTCATTCTTACCAGATTTTGGACTACAAAAGACACAAATGGTTTTGAATCTGTATGTTAAGGGTTCTCCCATTTCTATTCACTATCTCTCCTAAAACTTGTATGTATACTAATAATGATGAATGTATATATAAGGAAAAGATAGGGAAGTAAAATAACAGTCCAATGGGATAAAGAACAGTCTAATGGGTAAAAATAACTGTTGATAGAAAAAATAATAAATGTTAGGTTACAAATGTCAAAAAGAAAGCATGGAAAAAGCTGCTGAAGGTAGAAAAATCTAAAAAAAAATCAAAAGTTAGAGATTCGTACATAAAATTCAAAAAGTAGCTTTGGGATGAGGAAAAATAAAGCAAAAAGTCAAAAGTTGATTACTATGTGCAGAAAATTCAAAAAAGTAACTGTGAGATGCGAAAAAATAATACAACGAAAAGTCAAAAAGTTAGTGATAACCTGACTGTAAACAGTAATTGTGATTGTGGCTCACATTTTCCTCTAATTTTACATCTAGTAACGGCTTGAACGCCTTCTATGAGTTGAGGATAGGCTTCCCATCCAGTTTTCTTATTAACTAACAAACAAGTTTTTTTAACGTCAGATCCCCTAGACTGTAGCGCTATTGCTCTTCTTTAAATAAGTTTCATAAATATAAAAGAACACGTTGGACTTGTCCACAATGACGCGTCTTAAGAGTCTGTAGGATATTATCCAGAGACTCCTTACTTAGCTCATCCTTTATGAATTTAATTTTGTCTTCTTGATTTATGGACACATATCCAATGCTTCTACAACGTGTGTTACAATTCCATCTCGCGCATTTATAGCAGACTCTCATTCTCTTAGCTCTCATCTTCTTTGAGTAAGAATTTCTTCCCATTCTTAGTAAATGTTTAACAAAAGAGTTATCAAACTCTCCTGCTAGTCGTACCTTGGCTTCAATAATCCACCGGATATGCTCAGGAAGACCCAGACGCCTAAATGTCTTCATCCTTTCCAATCTGCATATATAGATTTTCCTGAGTACATCTTGGGGAAGAGTTGAAAACCTGTTTTTGAGTGTTGCAAGAGTGACTTCCATATCTAATTGATTAGTTAAGAAAACGAAAAGAAATTTAACAAACAGATAAACAACAAACAAAAGAAAATCAAAGAAAGAAAGTTTGAATTGCCTCTCAAGAAGTGTTTGGTTTATAGTCACCAGTCTGACTTCTACAGTGGTCTCACGTAAGATGTTTGAGAAGTACTCTTCTTTACTTCTCCAATTTTCCTACAAAACTCACAAACACTAAAATAAAAAGAAAACAAGCAATTAAGAAAAGAAAAGAATACAAAATTTAAAAGGAGTAAAGAAATTTGAAATTTGGGTTGCCTCCCAAAAGCGCTTAATTTATAATTTTTAGCTTAACTATAGCTAAGTTTTCATCAACGGGGATCATATAAAATTTGACTCATTCTTTTGGGCAAAAATTGTCCATTGACATGTGATTTGAGGTGTGAATTTTTGAAATTTTCAGAAGATCTTTTTTTCACATTGATAACATCAACACTACCAATAAATACACAATCAACAATAAAAAAAATTTCTTCTAAATTTTAGATCTAAAATTCAAACAATAATTAATAAAATAATAATAATCAAACTACTTAATTTATTATATTTATACAATAAATCAATGTGGATACTTTATTTATTTATATTTTTTATGCTAAATTCCAATATTGTTTTTCACATGGGCATGGCAACTCTCTTTATACAAATACAAGAAGAATTTGTTAGTTGCCACGACCCACCGACATTTGTTTCATGTTGACCGTTTATGTTTTTTCAAAATCAAATACATTGCATTTCTCAAGAAAAAAGAAAGAAAGAAAGAAAAATCAATTATTGAGTTAGGCATCAAATAAATCAATGTTAAAAAAAAATACATTGCATGTTTATTTTGTGTTTAGGAGTAATCATGTAATCATTAATCTTGGATAGGTGGCAGACGTTCCCAAAATTTGTAAAGAACATTTAATATGCATTAAAAATTAAATATGTCAAAAAAAATAATTTGTTGCCCCAAGCTTTTAAAAAAAATTTCAATGTCGCCCACTAAAACTATAACAACCCGTTTGATTCATAAGATTATTTAACTAAGCCATAATATTAATAAATAATATTATATTTGGTATATATAATATAAATTAGACTTAATAATTTCAAAAACTTAACTAACTTATGGGATTACTATTATCTAAAACTTAGCTCTCCATGTTTTTAGCAAGTCATCTCCAATAAAATTACTAATCTCATGATTCATAAAATTTTAATCCCTACTTGATTTTTTACTCTATTTCCTAAAAATGGCCTAATTTGTTAATTTATTTATTAATTGCCTAATTTATACTATGGTTTAAAATATTTATATCAAATAAGGTTTACTATAAGTAATTTTATGACTTAACTAAGTCCAAAATTAAAACTAATTAATTTTAAAAATTGTAAATTCTTGAACTAAACGGGTTGTAAGGCGAGATCGGTAATTGCTTACACAATAATAATACTCTTGCCACAACCTATTGGCGATGACCTAACCAAAAAAAGAAGAAGATGGAGAGCACCATCACTAAAAGAAGCAATATATGGGTTTTTTTTTTATTATTTATTTTATTTATTTGAGAATGACTTTTAGACATTTAGGTGGTGTTTGTTAAAATTGAAAATTAAGTACTTAAAATTTAAATATTGAATTTTAAGTGTTGAATAAAATAAATGATATAATTTTTAAATAGTAAAAATATTTAAAAATTTAATCACTTATTGCATTTAGTATAAATTTTAAATTAAAAATTTTGACTTATTTTTTTAAATGGTTTTTTATTTAATTTAGATTTTTAAGATGTAGTTATCAAACAAACTTAAAATGATTAAGTGCTGAAAATTTTAATTTTAAATGCTGAATGGTGTTATCAAACACCACTTAGCTTGACGAAGTTTTTATTCCTTAACTTTTACAGACTTGCAATACTTTGATATTAACTTGTGTTATTGTATGAAGAGAAAAAAAAAATAGAAAAAGAAAGAAAAGAGCATAATCAAATTGTGATCTTATGGTTTCATAATTAATTTTTTATTCCTTTTCTTAATTTTCCCCTACAACAGGTCTATTAAACTTTGAATATGAAAGTTTGGCCAGAACTGTGGAAGCAAAAGTGAAATCTGTACTAAATGTATAATTAAGGCATCAATCGCTAACTAATTAACCAACAGTTTTCTTGGATTCTTATCCGTTTTCCTAATATTCATCGTTTACTTATCTTTTTCAAATTATGCATCATTTTGCTGGGTTTGATTTTATCCCACTTGTTATGGTCATTGATCAAGACAAAGAAACACACCTCATCCAATGATATCTGAGACTCATTTTGTCATTTTTGATGTGATCCCATTAACTGAAATTGCTCCATCTTTGGTAGTGGTGGTGGTCTTATTGTGTTAGTGCCCTAGTTGGTGCACTTCTTGTGGTGATTATTTTGTTTAAATTGGTTTTCTGTGTTGATTTCAAATCACCATTTAGACAAAAGCTACCCAATTAAACAAACAAACCTATATTATAAATTTATAATAATACATATCATATTTGGGAAAAAGCCCCTATCTCAAATTATATAGAAACAATATCATATTTTTGGTACGCTTTCTCTTAATTTTCTTTCCTTTTCTCTCTGTGTATTTAATTATTTATTATGATTATTATTAGTTGCTTTATTATATGTTTGCTATTTATCTTCTAGGTTTTGGCCTTCCTAATGATTTTTTATTTTTTTTATCTTCTTCGATCGTTATCATGCATTCACATATGTATATTTCTCTACTCCTTACAATTTAATTTGCCTGCCAAAAAGAATTAAAAAAAAATTAATGTACATTAAGGTGTGAGAGTTCTCTTGGATTTAGAATGATAAGAGTTTCTCTTCAAATTATTATTAAACGTGATTTATTACATATGTAATCCCGATTCATATCACAATTAATAGTTTCTTAAATACTAAAAATTTGTTATTTAAAACTACTAATATGAAATTAAATTTAAACGCACACTTCAAACTAAGAGATAAAGATAAATAATTATAGAAACAATTAAAATGTTCAAATTAGAGGCTAATGAGAAAATGGATATATGATAAGTATTTTTTGAATTTTGAAAGAACGTTAAAAGATATTAATGAATTGTTTTTTTTTTTTTTTTTTTATGAATGATTATATAGTATAATATATTTTTTTTTGTCGCAAAACAGTAGTTGGATGATTCTCAATTTCTTTTAATATTTACATAATAGTAATAGTAATTTTCTTTATTTATATATTTATTATAAATTTGACTCCAATTAAAATCTTTTTCATCCTACATATGATAATAAAAAAAAATTATAACAGTAATTTTGTTTTTTTTAATGATCTCTCATAGTACCATAAATGTGTGAATTTTAACAAATTTATTTGTATGTATCTTTTTTTTAATATTAATTTTATTGATGTTATTTTTAATTTTAAAGTAATTTTATTTTATTATTAGACTAAAACACCAATTAATTTATTATTATGTACTTAGCAAACACTATAATTATATAATTTTAGAATAGTTTGTTGAATTGAAAAGAACTCAATAGGTTAAAGAATAATTATTATAGTTTAGAGTTGCTAGTCAAAGTTCACTTTGATGACTGACCAGACCAGTGACCAGCCAACTTTGGGTTGGCCGTCACATTCAATTGAGCCCCGCGCGTGCATTTATCCATACAATTTAGATGTGGGCTCCAAAACAAATTGTATTTGTATTTGTACTGTTAGATACAAACACAAAAGCTGAGTTATTAAGTTATTAAGATCAAAATCAGTCATAACAGTTCTAATTATTAACATTTGATTCTTTAATGCCAAATAATTACTCTTTCTGTTTCATAATAATAACTGCATTTTAGAAAAAATAAATTTTCAAAACAATTGTTTTTTTAAGAGTTGAATGAGATATTTATTATTTTTTTAATTTTATTCTCCTTTATTTTTTTATTAAATATTTACATTAATTGATTTTATTTTTCTACATCAAAATAATTAAGATTGAAATAATTTAATAATTTTCTTAATCTGTATGTCGAAATTTACGAAAAAAAATAATTATTAACTGATATTTACAGACAGTTAAATAGCAAAAATTGAATCAGAACAGACTTTTTATTTTTGAGCATTAAAAGAAAAAATTTAACAATAATAAAATTCGAACACTGATGTTCGCTCTATAACAGTGAAAGGGCGGTGGCATGCCACATCCCGCTGTAATTAGGGGTGAGCATTCGATCGGTTTGATTCAAAATTAAACCAAACTAAAATAACCGAAGTAACTGAAATTAAATTTTCTATAAATCAAACAGAACTGAAATTTTAGTGAAAACTAAATCAAACTGAAAAAGTTTGGTTCGGTTTGATTCGATTTTTTAGTTTGACAATTTTTTTTTTCTTTTTGTTATAATAAACTATATATATATATATATATATATATATATATATATATATATTAAAATTTCAATCGATTCGGTTCAAACCAAAATTTTTTTGATAAAAATCGAACCGAATCAAAATTTAATTCGTTTTCTTTTTAAAAACCAAACCAAACCGAATCACTAAAAAATTAAACTAAATCAAACCAATCAATTCAGTTTGATTTTTTAATTTCAATTCCGTTTTACTCACTCCTAACCACAATGACAACCTTAAACCTACCTTAACAAGCTACGTCATATAATATTTTACTAGCTAAAACATGCCATGTCATATAAAAAGAAAAAATAAATGATATTAAAATAATAATAATAATAATAACATTTGGCGAAAAAAATAAAATAAAATAGAATAATAACACTAGAAAAACTTTCTATTTGGGACCAAAGAACTCGTGAATAAATATAAAGATAGTAAGATATTAAACAACTTTTAATTAGGGCAAATAAAACTTTAAAGTACCTTTGTTTAGGATTAATATTTTCTCTTCAAATGGAGTCTCCATTTGGGTACATATCAACTATAATTTGACTTAATAATTATGTGAAGATTTTAAAATACTAACTTTTTTTTTTAAATGGTTGATTGGTCTTAATTTAGTGATAAATTGAGACTATTTTAGAAATAAATGTTAGAATTCGAATCTCACTCATTAAATTTTTACTCTCTATACTCAATATATATATATATATATATATATATATATATATATAATGGGAGTTCTGAGAAATCAAACTATAATTAATATTATATTTTAGAATAAAATATAAAAATTATCCTATAATTTAATATTCATTTAAAAGAGAGCACGCGACATTCTTTTTAGTAAGTTCCTATGTTTTATTTCGTTGGACGTTTAAATACTAAATTTATTAGTATTTGAGCATTTGATATTTAGGCTCCATTCGTTTTGCAAAAAATAATTTATTTTTAAAAAATATTTTTTTAAAAATTAATTTTTTATTATTTTGTTAAAATATTAAAAATTATTTAAAAAATAATAAAAATTTAATTTATAAGATTATAAATATATTTAAACTTATAATAATTTTATAATTTTAAAATTTTATTGTTATATATGAGAAAAAAAAATACATAAAATTAATAAATTAGGTGGTCGCTGGCGGTTGGCAGTGGTTGGCGGCGGCTGGCGGTGGTCATCAATGATTACCGGTAATGAATATCGATAATTAGCGGATTAATAAATTTATATTCACATATTTTTTTTATTATAATAAGTTTGTCAAAATTCGGAAAATGAATTCCCGTTTTGAAAAGATGAAGTCATTTTTCTTAAAAAATACTTAATTTTTCATTGACCAGAAAAATATTTTCCGTTGACTAATTTTTCAAAACGTTCTAAATATTATAAAATAAGAAAAATATTTTCTGCAAAACAAACGAAGCCTTAATATCAATTAAGAAAACTCACTTTTGATTTAAAATATGATTTTACTAAATTATAAAAATTTACAAAGTATACTTTTAAGGGAAAAAATTAAAATAAAAAAAATCATAAATTTCAAATTTCATTGGTACAAAATTTTCTACATTTCTTAAAAGTTAAACAAATTTATAAATCAAATAAAATATTTAATTTAATAACTATATCCCATAATTATATTTTCTTATATCAAATTTGGAATATGTATGAGTAATTGTATCCATTAAATTAGAGTTTTTTTAGATTTATGGTTTTTTTTTTTTTCTTAAAAAGTTTAGAAAACTTTGAATGGATGAGATTTGAGAGTTTAAAATTGTTTTAATTTTTTTATCATAAAAATATTTTTACATTTTTATAATTAATTAAACTTAAATTTAATTTAAAAGTGAGTTCCACATTATCTAGTGAAATTTCATACTAGATATAAATATTTTCTTAGTTGATATTGCATGTCAAATTATTAAATATTAATTAATCGTATCAATAAATTTAATACTTAAATATCTAACAGAATAAATTATAAGATTTAAGTATATGAAAATAAATCACAAATTAATAAATTTAATACTTACAGAATAAATTATAGGATTTAAGTATATGAAAATAAATCACAGATTAAAAAAATTAAATCACAAAGTAACTTTTTATATTTTTTCCTATATTTTAACTTTATATTTTTAAAGTAATGAATTTATAAAATACTCCTTTTATATGTCTCTTATTTAATTCATATTTCGAAATTTTTATGAAGGTCATATTCTAAGTATTCGAGGTATTTTACTCGCTCAACAAACTTCCGATTGAAACAAATTAAATATTTTATAGAAATTAGTCATTCAATTATGGTACTTGCTAGCCGTCATCACTAAATAAACTCATAGATTATCTTATCTACTAAAAATTCAAAATCTTAAATTACAAATGGCAAGTTGATTGCTGCCACTTGTTTTTTGATTAATAATTCTGCAATTATTTGGGTAGCAAATCTTGATCAACTCACTCGTGCACATCTGATATGTAATATGTTTAAATTTATGGGTTCAAAAACTGGCAGTTGGAAGTAATTATTTTTTTTATAAGGCCTGAATTTAGAGCAACTTTTGTTAATAAACTCAAATTTATAGCATTGGGCTGGGATGCACATAGTAAGCCTATTTTTATTGTATTTTGCCATACTAGCTTAGGGTTTGTCTATGTTTTACTGTAATTAACAAGATCTTTGTAAATCTTCTATAAATAGCCTTGTAAATTTAATGTACAGTTTTATCACGCATATCAATATAAATTTATTTTTTACTTCAAATATTATGTGGTCATATTTTTTTTGAATTGACGATTCTCTGTAATCTAGATATTCACATTTTTTATTGATAGCTACCATAACTTAAATATTAGACCCATAAATAAAAATTGACAGTGTTGGCCACCTATATAAAAAAAGTCATGTTACTTTTCTTTCACACAAAACCCTAGTTGAAGGTTGATGGTATGGGTGAGCAAAACCGAACTGATTGATTCAATTCAATTCAATTTTTTTAAAATTTCGGTTCTATTCGGTTTAAAATTTTTTAAAACCGAATTAAATTTCGATTCGGTTTAATTTTTGCCCAAAAAATTCAGTTAAAACCGAACCGACCAAACTTTATATATATATATTAAAATTTACTTGAATTTTATCTCAAATTTATAAATAGAAAAAAAGAGAAATAGCAAAAAAAAAGTCAAAATCAACCAACCGAACCGAATTTTTTTGATTTAGTTTAGTTTGATAAAAATATAATTTTGATTATTTTAATTCATTTTAAATTGAACCTACTATTTGCACACCCCTAGTTGACAGTGCCCACTGCCTATACACTCTATATTAGGTTATTTTATTTCATTTAATTTTCAAAATCCAGTATTTGATAGAACTGAAATAAAAGACTCCATAATTAAAACAATCTAAATTTTTTTATCTTTAATTAATTCAACTAAAATTAATTTAGGATTAACAATATGAAACTTGAAATCATCCTAGATGGTTGAGAGGCAATCCTCTCTATTAACATATGACTTATTTGACTTTACAACGCAATCAATTAATACAAAATGTCAAATTTCAAACTACTTTTTAACAATCAGTGCCAAAAATATATATATATATTTTTTAACAAAAAAAAATGCACTGATTTGCTTCGATATATGGGATTTCAACCCAGAGTCTCTTAAAATTAACCACACTAATACAACTTATATATTTTTAAGTACATGTATTATATCAAAATTCTTTTAAATAATAATTCAATGTAAAGTAAATTAAATAATAAATATATAAAATATTATTTAATTGATAAAATATAGAAATATATGTTGACATTGTTTAAAAGATAACACATGCATGTGAAAATAGAGATAAATATTTTATTGAAAAATAAAATGAATTATTTGCTATTAATTATTTGGGAAGTGATCTCACATCGAATAATAATAAAATATAAAAAAAATTTATAAGTATTTGGGTGTTAATCCTAACATAAACCAATTAATTTTGTGTAAGTGAATTTCAAATTTCAACAATTGTTCACGTATGTATGGTCCTGTTGTTGGACTATCATGGCATCCATGTTCAAGCTGGTCAATCCTTTATTGTTGGATTGATGATGGCGTGATTGTACTTAAAGGGATGTATTAGGCAATGATCCCGTGCAAGTGGATTCCAATCAATGTTTTCAGACTTGGTCTGATTTTTAAATCGGTAAAGACAGAGAGTCACGAGTCAAAAGTTCAATCGGAATTGAATCGAAATGTAATATAATATTATATATTTATTTTTTGTATGTTATATATATATATATATATATATATATATATATATATATATATATATATATATATATATATATATATATATAAACAATAAATAAATTATGATGAATTTATCCAACATAATTTTAATATATTAATATTCAACATAAAATAACAATATCCAACATAAAATTTATTTTATTTTATGTTTTCAAAAAACAACATAAAATAACAGTAAGAGTGGTTTTAGATTATATTTTCAAAAAACGACAGCGTTTTACTTTGTTTAATTAAAAAAATAAAAAAAGGAAGAAAGAACCAAATCCATTATACCTAGACATGTTCGTGAGTCGGATTTCGAGCTTCAATTAGTGAAGGAAATTGCAGGCCGACCGGACCGGGCCTTTGAAAAATTAAACATTTTCTAAATTCAAACCTAGTCCATGAACATGTCTAGTTATACCTGTCTGACCCGTGACCGAGTCACCAATTTTTTACCGATTTTACTATTCAAAGGGTTTTAAGGGTCACCTGATCCGACTTATAGATCGATTTCCAAATTTACCAGTTGAACCAGATTTGACAATTATAATTCCAATACTTGCCCATACGATCTCATAAACTTTAATATTAATTTATTTTTATCCTTTTTTTGTATTATAGTTTTACCATGTAAGATATTGCAAATTATATTTGTTTGGTAGTGATACAATAGTTTAGATAGACTTCTGAGATATTCTTATGCTAGTAATTTTAATTGTTTATAGAATTGATTGTTTTCCATGCGAAGACTTATGTAAAAAAAAATACTAAAAATTGTGTATCTTAATTATATAGATTTTAATTTATAATATTTATTTTTCTTTATTATTACTTATTTATTTTATTTTATATTTGTATTTAATATTTAAAAATTGTACATGAAAATGTATTTTTTAAGTATTTTTTTCTTTTAAAAAATAATGATTTGATGCAATTGGATACGTAATCCATAAAATTCACTAAAATTTATTTGGCAAAAAAAATAAATAAATAAAATTCACTAAAATTTAATATAAAATCTCTTTGATGAGTAATTCGACTTGTTTATGATTCATAGAACATTATCTAAATTCATCTTGAAAGGAAAAAAAATAAAATAAAAAACGTTTAAAATGATCCAAATTCGAAGTGGCCCGTAATTACCTGTTTTATCCCCTCTGGTTGTACCTTCATTAGTAATATTTGGTCCTAAGTACCTAGTGCTTGTTTTATTTAATAGCTAGTCATTTGGTCCGATAAGAGGCTTAGATCAGAAATAGTATTTTATTAAATACATTGTTGAAAATTATCAAATTATTGCAGTCCTAAATGTTTTTTTTTTTATAATAAAAAATACAATTACACTTTTGCAATATGTTTTCAGCAATAATGCACCGGCCAATATGCCACTTTTCAACACCTAGAATTAATCCTTTCAATAAAAATAATTTAAGCTCCTCTTTATACACTGATTGTCCACGGAATGGAATAAAAAAAAAAAATAATATATATATATATATATATTCACTGCATTATAGTATTAATTTATGTTTTCAGACCCGATCTGATATTTGAATCGGTGAAATTAAAGAATCACGGGTTAGAAGTTAATCCGAAGTTTAATTAAAATTTTAAATAATATCACATATTTATTATTTATATGTTAAAAATAAATATAATATACATATAATTAAAATTAATGAATATTACCAGAACAATTAAAGAATGTTACTTATTTTTTGACATAAAACGATACCATTTTATATCTTTTGGCACAAAACGGCACTATTTTGTACCTTTTAATTGGTTAAAAAAAATATCAGAACTCGTTTTATCAGAAAAATTTGGACTGGCACGTCAAGATCACCGAGTACCCAACCAGGTCACCAGGTGTTTTTCAAGTCTATGACTTCTCGGATTTACTAGGTAACCCAGACCGGTTTTCAGTTGAACTAGTCGAATCGATCCAATTTTAAAACATAAGTATTAATAGTGTGTTTATAAATTATAGTTTTAAAATTTTTTAGTTATATCATTTTCATATTTATTAAATAATTTTATAATTTTTAATGTAATGTTATAAATATTAAAATTATATTTATTTAAATTTATACACTAACAAAAAAGAATATTTTTTTTTCTAAAAATTAATTTATAATTAATAGTGTAATTAATAACATTGTAAGTTGTAAAAAAACACATCTAGATATAGTTTAACAGTACGTGCATATGTTAATTGAACCACTGACTTAGATTCGAATTTTCCCTCCCTAATGCTCTTAAAAAAAGTTGTAAAAAAAAATTAACTACTTGTTAGTATTATCTAATAATAATTAATATATTATTTGATTTACTTGTTAGTATTATCCAATAATAACTAATATATTATTTTTAATTACTTATTTAGTATAATACATTTAATTTACAATATTATTTTAATTACTTATTAGTATTATTCAATAATAATTAATTTACAATATTATTTTAATTACTTATTAGTATTATTCAATAATAATTAATTAATATATTATTTTAATTACTTGTTAGTATTATCTAATAATATATTAAATTTATAGTATTATTTTAATTACTTATTAGTATTATCTGATAATAATTAATATATTATTTCACTTACTCATTAGTATTATCTAATAATAATACTTAATATATTATTTGATTTTGTCATGACCCGAACCTGAAGGTATGTGACCGATATTAGGGAACAGAAAAATATAAGACTTTTGGAACTCATAGTAAGTTTGACTAACCACTAACGATAAAACATGCAATATGACAGTTGTAACTGTCACAAAACAGTGCTATGAGCCCACCTATTAAGCAAAACCTGAATATAGTATCATATTAAAGTCACTTAGGCTAAAAACTTCAATCATATCATCATCATCAACATCTAGTTTCTACTTAACAAAACATCACATAAATTATAATGAGGAAGCTTAGCTATCCTCCAAAACTCAACAACTTATACCACTAAACCAATAATATATAATTTCAAAAAATGAGAATAACAATGCAGAGTTTTAAAGTTTTATAATACAGAACAATAAGAAATTAATTACATGACTGAATAATAAAATAAATTTTACTGCTGAGGGACGAGAGGAAGGAATAGCTCAATTATAATTTACTCTTCAGCTCAACCTACAATTCTGAAAAAATATTGAACATAGATGAACATTCGACTCAGTGAATGATATTAATCAATATACCAATCTGATGTCCTACAATCATTCTTTATAAAGAAATGTTCATGCATCGTGTCAAAGAGACAATCAATCACATAATCATCAAGGATGATAATTAGTCAATAGGAACCACTCTAAACCTCAATATGGAGAGCCAACCCCCTCCCTTGACTCTCTTAATTCCAAACATACGGCCACAGTGAGACCAGCTCAAACCCAGTCAAACATTATCATCATAATCATATCATAATCAGAACCCTATGTGGTCTTACGTCATCCTAATCACATCCAAACATCCACATGTAATCGATAATATAATTCATAATGCAACATTCACAATCATATGCTATGATGTTCTTATGCACTCATAATGCATAATTATATACATATATATAACATATAGTAAATGCAATGCATAATAAGTAGGAAACACATATTAGAAAGTATTACTCACAAACTTGACGAAACCCAAAAGCTCTCATCTCATATTGTGACATCTAGCAGCTAGGAAATGCCTTGAATAATAATACTGGACAATAAAGGAAGTATATTAGGATACAGACAATTCCAGTCTTAACTCTTAAAATTATACTTAATGACTGATAAAGATTTTGTTAAAATTTTGGCAAAACCTCTCCTATAACTAGAACATCACCCCAAATAAACAAGAAAAAGGAGCACTTCTAGAAAGTCTGTAAGGCTCACAACTGTTAAGAAATATAGGGTTATTTTATTTTATTGTTTATTAAGGGTAGAATAGTCTTTTCAGTTTCCTTGATTTAGCCTATATATAGTCTCTTTATATTTAGGTTAATTCATTCTTTTTGTATCCCTTTTTGTTATGCA
>CATKHJ010053721.1:0-11492 GCA_949750685.1 Vernicia montana
ATATATATATATATATTGCGTAGTTTAGCTCGACAATGTGCGCAACTTTGGTTAAAGTTAAAGATCAGGGAGTCTCTTGGACATCCACTGGGTACTGTTGCTGAAACCATTCACCATGCATGTGCTAAAGAGGTTTTGGATGCAGCAGTCAAAAAGCACGTGCATGCATGGCAACCCAAGGTCATTTGTTCCTGAAATTGGAATTGAAAAGTTGCTTCCTCAAGATCTAATTCATGCAAGCCAGCAACCCTAAAAAGCAAAGGCACCTGTTCCACCAAAAACCATTTTATAAAATTTAGTTTCGGTAGCCTCAATCAGAGACAAGTAGGTGAGACTCAGAGACAATTTAATTTTTAATCTTTCTTTGCCTAAATTAATAATTCTCAACATAATTATTTGTAGGAGTGTAAATGAGCCAAGTCGTTCGCGAGCGGCTCGGTGTTCGGCTCGATAAAAGTTCGTTCGCGTTCGGTTCGTTTTATAAACGAGTCAAACTTGAACTTTACTTTATGGCTCGATGAATAAACGAGTCGAGCTTGAGCAAGGTTAAGCTCGGCTCGATTAAACTCGTGAACAGCTCGATTATAATTTCGCGAACAGGCTCGCAAAAATCTCGATTAATAGGCTCGTGAACAGCTTGATTATTATTATTATTAACTTAATAATATTGACACTTCAAACAATATATTTTAATAGTTTTATAAAATTTTTGATAATTCAATTTGACTAAAATATATATTCTCCTAATTAAAATAATCTAATATTTCCTTATTATATAATCTAATATTCTAATTTTTAAAAATATTTTTTTTATTAATTAATATCTTTGTAATACATGTGATACTCAATTTTATTATTAGATTTTTTTTTTTCACTAATTGGATGATTTTGCTTTTATGTTAGTTTTAAATATTTTTGTTCTAGTTATTTTATTAAAAATAAATATTTAGAAAGTTGAGTATTTTGATAAATTATAAACGAGTTTCAAAACGAGTCGAACTCGAGTTCGAACTTAGCTCGATTGTAATTTATTAACGAGCCGAGCTCGAGAAACTCGATTGTAATTTTTTAACGAGCCGAGCTCAAGTTGAGCTCGAGCTCGATTCGAGCTTGAACGAGTCGAGTTTGAACATAATTTTCAAGCTCTATTCAAAGCTCGAACTCGGAAAAAAAATATCGAGTTAAGCCTGAACAAGTTAAAGCTCGGCTCGGCTCGGCTCGATTACACCCCTAATTATTTGTTTCTTGTTGCCAATTGTTATAAACTACTTTGAAGCAAGAAAAATATATTATTATTTGATACTATTTAATTTTAATTAATTAAATATAGTTCCTGAAGAACTTGTATTCTAAATTCTTGCAAAATTAAATAAATTAATACAGTTTCTGAAAAATTAGTATTATTTATAGTTCTTGAAGAACTAATTAAATAAATAAATAAAATATAAATTCCTGAAAAATTAGTACCCTAAGTTCCTAAAAAACTAAGTATCATGAATTTCTGAAAAACTAGTATCCTAATTTATTAAAGAATTGAAAAACTAGTATCCTAATTTAATAAATTGTCTATAAGTTTTTGAAAGACTGATTTAATTATGATATTATTCTCTTTAAAATATAATTCAGTCATGTTTATAATCACTTCACAGCTGAAATTGTGTGGTGATTTTGCTTCATTCCCTGAAGTGAATGTAATAACATATAATAATATTGGGCATGTACAAGATTTTAAATCAGTTTCAGAATACAATTCAGTCATATTTAAAATCACTTCTCAGCTGAAATTGTGTGGTGATAAAGTTACAAAACATAATATGTTATAGAAGATATATACTATTTTTAAACCTCTAACATGCTCCTGCAACAGCAGTATAAAAAGCGAAAATTTACAAAATATTTTGAACTTATTGTTTGCCTTCTAGTGGCTAAAAAAAATAAACAATGAATTTCCTAATGAGAAATCATTAAGTTAGGCCCACTGGTACAACAACAATCCCTGAAGTGAATGTTGTAGATAATCAAAACTTAAAACTCAAAAGTGAAATACATTTAGTAGATCATGAGAACTCTAAAAGAGAAATAATTCACATAGAGAACACAACTCAGCTCAATATATAAACTCCCTGAAGGAGTAATTGGCTAAGATTTTGCATTTTTATTATTATTTTTATTGTTGTGTTGGATTATATCGATAGGTTGTTTATCCATATTATTTTGTATTATAATCAATGACTAATTTCATTATTATTTTATCCTCAATATACATGAAAAACATGTTGCGTTGAACTTGCAGTTCAAGAGTTGAACTTGTAGTTTAATAATAAAACCTTGAAAGTTTGATATAACATGTCATTATGCATATCATATATACTCTCCTTTTACAACTTGTATATGGATGTGAGTATAATATTTCTCATTTGCGAGTTTTTGATTGTGTTGTGTATGTACTAATTACACCACTTCAAAATGGATCCACAGAGGAGACTCATAATTTATTTAAATGAGGTACATTTCCTGACATTAAGGGGGAGATAAAAGCATCTATTAGTGCTAAAGAATATCTAGAAATTTTCTAGAAGGAAGACCGTTTAAATAGTTTTGATCCACGTACAAATCGGAATGAACTAGAAGTTCAGAAAATAATACAGTTACAACAAATTGCAACTCAACTGCCAAATGCATTTATAGATGCTAAAAGAGTGACAAAGTCACATATTCTAACTGCTAATACCCCAACAAGAGTTGTAGTTCCTATTGAAAATAAAAAAAATCAATCGAGTTTAACACACACCAGAAGCGTGGACAGTAAATTGAAACTAAAAATAAAAATCCGCGAAAAAAGGAAAAGCAACGTCATTAAGAAAATCTCTTGAAGAGAAGTCTCTTGAAGAGAAAGATCCCAGTCAAAGAGTTATAGTCAATGATGAGACACAAACTGAGACAACAAAACAATTAGATCCTTCAAATATGACTCTTGGAGTTGATGATCATATGAATAAAAATTATGAAATCTCAATTAATTTTTGTGAATATAGGATAAAGATTTGATAGAAATTCATTTATCGTCGACAATGAATTTGCCTCAACAATAGCTCTTACTGTTTCAAGAGATAATCTGGATCCATAACCTATGTATATAATTAAATGTCAATATAGACATGACTAGTCATCATAGAAAGAGGCAATTCGGGCTGAGCTAGACTCGCTCTCTAAACGCATAGTATTCAGACCTGTTATACTAACTCCCCAAAAATGTGAAACCAGTTGGGTATAAATGGGGGTGTTTGTTAGAAAGCGTAATAAAAATAATGAAGTGGTAAGATATAAAGTGAGGCTAGTTGCTAGGTTTTTCGCAGAGACCTGGTATTAACTATGTTGAAACTTATTCTCTTGTTATGAATATGATCACGTTCCAATAGTTAATTAATATGGCAGTTAAAGAAAGGCTTGATATGCACCTTGTGAAAATAATATTTATATGAGAGTCCTAAAAGGACTAAAGATAATAGAAAGAAATGCACATCAAATACGTGACATGTATTCCATCAATTGCATAAATCCATGTATGGATTAAAGGAATATGAACGTATGTGATATTATCGTTTGATTAAATCCTTATTATTGAAAAAAATGATACGTGAATAATACACTATATCCATATATAGTCATAAAAGACCACATAATAGTTATGTTATTGCAGTATACGTTGATGATTTAAATGGAACTCATAAAAAAACTCAAAGAAACATATACTTATTTGAAAAGTGAGTTCAAGATAAAGATTTAGGAGAAACAAAATTTTGTGTCAGCATGCAAATCGATTATTTTTTCCCAAATGAGTTCTAATACATCAATCTACTTATGTGGAAAAGGTACTTAAATAATTTTGTGTAGATAAATATTTTCCTTTAAGCACATTAATAGTATCCGTTCACTAGAAGTGAATAAAGATCCTTTTAGATCTAAGAAGATAACAAATAGCTATTTGGTCCTGAAATGTCATATTTAAGTGTTATAGGGACATTCATGTATCTTACAAAGTACATCAGGCATGATATTGCATTTGCAAGACAAATTCCTAGCTAGGTATAGCTCTACACCTATCAAGAGACATGAGAGTGATGTAAAAAACTTATTGTGTTATCTTCGAAATACTATTGATTTGGTTATATTTTTATATTTGACATTGATCTACATGCAGATGCTGGTTATTTGTATAATCCATATAAGGGTAGATCTCAGACTGAATATGTATTTACTTATAATGATATTACAATTTTATAAAGATTTTTATGGTCATGAAGTATCTCAATAAAGATACTCCCATTATATTGTTTGAGAATAATGGAATATGCATTTACATAAATTAAAGATGGATATATCAAGAGTGACCAAACTAAACATATATATTTCACTAAAATTCTTTATATGCATGAACTCCAGAAGAGATATCCATCAAATTCAATCGAGTAACAACCTAGCAAACTTATCAACTAAGTCTTTACCTAAATGTGATATTTAAACAGCATTGTTTCATCGATTAGTATGCGCCGTGTTAAAATGTTGTCCTCATCAGAGGGAGCGAATTAGTATAAGATTGTATTTTTTTTTCTTAGTCAAGTTTTTGTCGCAAGGGTTTTCTTGACCAAATGTTTTAATGAAACAATTTATGCAATGATAAAATAACGCATGAATTGTACTTTTTTCCTTAACTATATTTTTTCTCACTGGGTTTTCTAGCAAAGTTTTTAACGAGACATATTTATAGCGCAAGTAATATCCAAGAGGGAGTGTTATGAATAAATTATTATATGTGAATATTACTTAAACATTCTTGAGTATATATTTGAGATTATAATATAGAACTATTTCAATAATATTATATATATCAAACTCTAGATATTACTCTATATAAAAGAAGTTAAATTTAATCTATTAATAAGAGTTTGAGCCACTTTTCTCTCTATATATTTTCTTCTCTTTACTTTATTGCTTTATATTCTTTATTATTACATTTGATCTGTTGTGCTAATAAGTCGATTTACAACACTACTGAAAAATTGAATGAAGTTTAATCCATGGGATAGAAAAAGAAAAAAAGAAAAAAAAACAATTAATAAATATTTTTTATTTGAAAGTTTAAAAAATAAGAAATGATATTAATTATTAAGAGTAAAATAATATTATTAAAAAATTATTTTAAACAAGCAAAGGATATCTTATTCACTCGATTTTAAAGGAAAAAAAAACACAAATTTAAAGAGATAAATAACCTCTTAATATCTTTTCTTGTCCAAATTACAAATTAATTAAACTCTTAAACAACTGATAACTCTTATTTCACTCTTTCTTATTCCAACTCTCAAAGATAGCCTAAAAGAATTTCCATTATCCACAAAAAAGGAATTGATAATTCGCACCTCAAACCTGTGAATAAATTTTGAACTTACATGTAATATTTATATAGTACAAACACCACAAACAAGAATTCAGACACTGCCTTTCATCTCAGAGTCAAAAAATGAGCAACAGCAACAATCAAAGCCGTGAAAAAATTCTCGATCAAATCGTAGAAGGATACAAGATATACTTATCAACAAAATATACAGACATGAATTCAACCTGCTACGAAACTAATTTGTTGCTCCACCTTCTATTCATGTAAAAGGTGCAATGGTTCGCATTCGGAATTCCATGGAAATGAAAGAATCAGTATAGAATTCCCATTATGTTCTGCTCTCTAAAAGGTCTCAAACTTGATGTTCAAGCAAGAGCATCACTCATGGGCATGGTACTTGGAATGCTTGCTCCCTGGTTATCTGGAATTTGAGGTGGTACCACTGTTGATGTTGTATCAATTGTCGATGTTGGCGTGATATTTTCTGCTGAAGCAACTAGATCTGGATTGCTCCCTGAGGATGGGATAGGAGCTTTATCATTAACAGAACCATAAGCTTCACTTGCTTCTGATGGGGGTTGAGCATTTTCTCCGTCTGGTGTAGAAGTAGTAGGTGCATTTTCTGGTATTGTTGCTGTAGTAGAGGCAGGAGTAGATGTAGTTGCTGGTTCAGAATTAGCAGCAGGAGGTGCTTCTAGTTGTAATGGCTTACTAGGTTGCTGCTGTGAACTTTGTGTACTGGGACTGGGTTTTTTCTGACTAGTGATGAAAGCAGAAAGAGACGGCATCCCTGGAGGAAGAATTTCAATAGGTGGTTTTTTCCCCGCTTCAGCCAAATTTGTAAGCTTGGGTTCCTCGAGAGAAGCCAGAAATGCAGCTGCAGCATCCATCTTAGTTGAAGGACCATGTTCAACCTCTTTCTGTAACATTTTGTTCCAAGTCTGAACCAAGTTCTTAAGTGTTGGTCGCCCATGAGCCTAGAAACAAACATAATGAGCTCGTTAGATATATATATATATATATAAAAACTAATTTCAGGGCTTAAAATAACCTGTGTATATAAATAAGGCATACCTGGGCATGAAGTACAGACTCAGAGAGCATCCCAGTATCCTGCCAAGCCTTTTCCATGAGAGCATTGTCTCCCAGAACAGCAGCTGAAAATGCCGCTTCACGTCCCAAGCCGATTGAAATCAGATTGTTTACCAAACCCTGCAGTCATACACAATTGCTTTATAATTAGAGAGACAGGATATGAAGACATTGCAAGGAATATTGATATTGAAATAAACAAACATCATATATGCCAGTTTGATCAAGTCAATTTGATATTTCATATCTCAGAATCCACTAATTCAACTCTGCATTAATTCCCACAGGAACAAATTCCACATTCTATTGGGCCAAGCACTCAACGTGTTCAAGCCATTGTTGGCTATGGCAATTATGCCATGTATTTTTTGGTCACCAACCATGCACTTCACTGTAAATTCATTGTGCAGGAGATTCAAAGCTTCAGCAGTAATGGCAGGATAAATCATAGGAACCAATAAAATTTAAGGAGTCTTAACATTCTTGTGCAAGCAAAGATTAGTAGATTACAGTTCCCATTCCTTTGCAATGGTTCTCAATGTCAGGGAGTTTCAAAGCCTCCATAATATTTGAAAGTATTATCACAAAGGGTAAAAATTCAAAGGACTCTAAGGAGTAACCAATTTATATCATCGCAATACAAATGTAATCATGAATCAATACCCAAGTCCAAAATGCACAATAGCATAAAGAAAATATCAACTAATTGAAACTAAAAATCCCAAAAAGACACGCTTGAGCTTTGACAATGGTTTCATCATCACAACCAAGATACCTTCTAATACACTAAAACCCAAGATATACACTTTTATCTACTTACCATGTCGGTCATCCTCAATATTACTGCCTTTATCTATCCAAAAAAAACTGTATACACTAATTTCAAGATGATCTTGCAACTCCAACAAGAAGTCAAACACCCAAGAGTACCCAGACTTAACCCAATAAATTTCAAACAAGAAAGAGGGAATTAGGGAAGAGAAGGCACAGTCTCTTGTTAACAACTGTTGGGAAATGAATCCCACATTGAATAATGATAAAATATATAAAGGATTTATAAATGAGTGTTAGACCTAACACAAGCCAATTGGTTTTGTGCAAATGGGTTCCAACAATTACCCAGTTATAAGCCTACGTATGTATAGGCCCATGGACTTTAATAACAACCAAGTGATTTCCAGATACTTTTCACTGGACCAGAAAATCATGAGCATGCAGCAACTTGCTACTACTCGCACAACAGTTGTCCTGATGGAAGAAATCCAAATTCAGAAATGGACACCACATTTCAATAGAACCTTCCCTCCTAGACAACCTTAAAACCTTGTGCCTTATGTGATCTACATTTTCCCATGGCTAAAAGATTGTCCCAAGGCTTCTCTGTTCCACTTTGTGAGACTTGACAACTACCTATTGATTACCTATGACTTCATCGCTCATTACAACAATCCTAAGGGTGCGTTTAGTATACAGGACGGGACAAATGGGACTAGACGGGACTAGACAAGATTGAACTAAACAATCCTCTTATCTTGCCCAGTCTAATGTTTGGTGTGAAATAGTGTAGGTAAGACAAAAGATAGAATGAAATGTTAAAATGACTATAATACTCGCAATTTATCGTCTCTTATTTAAAATATTTTTTATTCAATAAAATATATATAATGGTATAAAATAAATTAATTTATATTAAAATATTACTGACAATGTATAAAATACATATTTTAATATTAATAATTTATTATTTTAATTGTGTACAAATAAGTGATAAATGAAAATTTTAGTTTATATTATTGTTTATTTTATAATATTTTATTTTTATTTAAGTGCTATTTTAATTCATACAATTTAAATATGGTAAATTTTTATTTTATTACTATATTTTTATAATATTATAGTATAATTATATAATATTATTTTTACTATAAATATCATAAAAATAATATAAATTTATTTTTATTTTAATAATTTAATTGTAAATATGTTAAATAGTTAAGGGTATAATAATAATTTTGCAAAGTTTTTAGTTCATCCAAACTTGTCCACCAACAAAGTGAGGGACAAGAAATCACCGTTGGGAGAGGACAAAAAGTCCCTACTGGGACAAACTTGTCCTGTCCCAAAGTACACCAAACACAGGACACGAAGGATTTGTCCCGTCCCGAGTACCGAATGCAACCTAAGCGCCAACCTCCAAAGTTAATTGACCACAGAAGGACATCAAAAGCCATAACATCAAATTATTCACAATACTATTCAAGAATAAGTGAAACTACTGTGAATGTACATGACAGAATTTTAACATTCTCGACATTTTCAATTTACAATGCATGTGCTGACATGGCTAAACATCCAACTATTCTCAAAATTTCCCTAGGATGAGTCAAACAACTCAGAAATCAGTATGCAGCAAATGCAGAATGACTAGTATTTTCGTATCTTGTATATGTTTATAAATGAATATACCACGAATTTTCAGAATGGATGTGACAATAGATTATACAAAACATAGAAGCTGTTTAAAGTTTCTAGCATGCATCAAACAGTTCAAGAAGGACAATTTAGTGTGGGTACATACACTCAGCCTTGTCAACTCCCCATGATTTGCAAGGCGTAAAGCAAGTCCTCTTAGCTCATGACCCTGTAAAGCTCCTTTCATAGAACCTGCAGCAGCTAACCTCTTGAGAGCTTCACGAGCAATGTCAACCTGTGCAGTAGCATCTGCAGCATCAATGAGGTCCAAAAACTCTTTTGCAAACTTCACTATTCCTTCAACTGCTTCAACAATATTTTCTTTCTTTGCCGCTATGTTGAGAATGTCACTCAACCCAAGCCCAGTACCGTCTTGCCCAATGTCCCTGCTGTTGCTCATCGTCAGAAGGCACTGAAGCGCTCTTTTCAAATCATTGCTCTGCATGGCCAGATCAAACTCCAGCCTAAAAGAAAATAGACAATATAATTAGATTTCCAACAAGAGACATGCATTAGAATTCACATTAGAATGGTCTTAATGCACTTGAATTCAAAGACATTAGCTTGGCATTACTTGAACTTTATTGATCATCTTAAGAACCTATTTATCTGACACAATTAAATGGCCAACAATGTAATTGTATACGTCTTCATATACAATAAGGACTAAGGAGACAAACACTTGTACAAATGTGTTCGAGACAGAATAGCTCTAAATAGTTTAATCTATCAAAAAATAAAAAGAAGGCATTGTGATCCTAAATCAGTGGAAAAACTGAATTATGCATCAGAGACCTCTTAGATATTCCAGGCAAATGCAGTGCTTCGGTAGCATAGCCCATCCCCATCATAAATTGTGCCAAATCATCATGGTGTTCTCTACCAAGCCTACTCGCCCTGCATAAGAAAGAGAGTATATTACAGAGTTATGGTTATGCAAGACAAAGTTGTAGCATTTTTCATGGCATCAATCTTAAAAGAAAAGGTTCAAAAAAGTACCATTTCACTGCACTAACAGCATCTCCATAAGCAGCAAGACACCGGCAGCGAATACCGGGATGACTTAGGGATATGGCATGCGCGCACATATACCTACCAAAGAGAAGTTAAGTTTCATGTAAGATTTTCTTGCACCATATAGCAAGGCACGACAAGTTTGAAACAAAAAAAATTAAAAGGAAAACAAGGAAAGGAACTCTCCATTTCCAAAACATAAAAGAAAAGGCCATGGTTCAAGCTTTCCATGAGCTTTAGTACTTTGTAGTACAAAGAAGTAAAATGTCATCAAGATAAAAATGATCAAGTTGTTACTTGTCTTGTTGGTCTTGGTAACAACACTCTCCTATCATTAACAAGAAAGAAAAATTCTGGAAAACAGCCCAATAAAAGAATAACTATTTAGGCCTGAGACATTTGCATACTCCAATTACCACTGATAATTGGTGAATACGAATACTACTTTATCTTAATAATACTCTTTACACAACTTGGTAGAAATGGAGGTGCACACTATGAGATAGAGAAAAGAAATAAAATTCAGGCACGATGGTCAAACTAGAAACGCACAACCTTTGTAGGTAAATGATAAAAAGATAGAAATATGCTCTCATTAAAGAAACAAATTTCTTTCTCAATGAGATTATCTATAAGAGCTGAATGGGAAGTCTTTGATGAAACAAGTGAAATCTGCCTTCAAAAGGAACTTAATATAAAAAGAGGACGTTCAAGAGTTAGTTTCGAAGGTAATCTGTGCATCAGTGCTCACATACAGTTCGTCAGTAATGTGTTAACAATGAGAGGTTCATAATAAAACAGGTAGCTGGAAAGAGAAAAGTAAGCAGAAAAGATGATAATTGGTCACAAGTACTAATCAGAGGAAGACAGGCACCATCCCGTATCAACAATAAGGAAAGTTTTAGAAATAATAGGTTACTGAAAGTAAGCAGAGAAAGTGATAACTGAGGGTACATATAATGACAAGGAGGCAGACATGTTATAGAAGCTACATGTATTTAAAATGTAGATGCAGTTACTGCCATTGTTCTGGTTGCAATGCCACATAAATGGCAGTATTATACATTATGTAATGGTTGCTGCCATCATTTATGGGAATTTTATTTCAAAACTAGCAATGACAAACCGTATAAAACACACAAATTTGCATGAATTACTAAGATGATACAACACTGATGCTTTATCAAAATAAAAGTTCTTTTAACTTACTATCACTAAATTACTTTGAACTAATATCATATGCTTTCCATGTTAGAATTTATTTAAACCATCAAGTAAAGATTATATATAAAGCTATTAATGAAGCAAGAGAGTAGCTCTTTTGTGTAAAATCCGAAAAAAATGCTGAAAAAAGGAGCAAATTTGGGGAAACAAAAATGTAACAACCCTCAATAACAGCTTTAATGGTCAATAACAACAGTAAAAGCCATCACAGCAGTGATCTTTTAAAAGGGAGTTTTACATTATGTCTTGTAACATACAGCAGCTTGAAAAACTGTTATGCAATGGCTGTTGT
>CATKHJ010053729.1:0-17441 GCA_949750685.1 Vernicia montana
CAGATTACACCAACCCAGTCCTTCAATCATGCCATGATTAGTGTAGCTTTCTTCTATAAATACTTTGTAATTCTATTGTAAAATACACAACAAATATATACATTTATTCAATTATTTCTCTATTCTTATTTGTTCTAACAGAATTTATGTAATTAATGATCATACACATTAATTTTATGAAACACATTGTTTTGTTTTGTTTTGTTTTTAAGTTATAGGTGTCCCTACGCTTTTAATTTAAGATTAATCATACTCGAATCGGGTGGGATCATAAAGGCGGTAAAACTTTTCTCTAAAAGTTTTAAAACAGTTAATATCTAGGATTCGAATTCAGAATATCTAATTAAGTTAAAACAACTCCTTACTAATTAATTTACGCCTTTTTAAATAATGTAACTGTGAAATTGTAGGCGTAATGAGTATAAATAAGAGAGTTTAATTTATGCCAGGTTTTTTTTTCTTTATATAATAATTTAGCTATTCACTTTAAATATATATATATATATATATATATATATATATATATATATATATAATGAAAATTATTCAGTAAGTATCATTATTACAATTGTAGCTTCCAATTGAAACAATACACAATCACTTCTAAAGCAGCATAATATCTAAAGTCTCTTACCTGTCATTTTCAAGCATGATGACATTTGATTTTACCAAATCACACGATTATATCAAACATTTTATTACTTTCGATTAATTAAATTATCAGTTTTGACAGAGTAATATTAAAGAGAATTCTAAAAAAATTACAAATATATATTGAGCTATGTAGTATGAGAGATTTTGAATAATTCATGTATTATTTATTGTCAAATTCTCAAGACCTAAGAGTTAAAGATGAGGTGAAGGTTTTTTTTTTTTTTTTTTAAGTAAAGTTAAAGTAATGAGATTATAACAAATTGGATTTTATAATAAAAAATTATTTAAGTCATTTTGGTTTAGTTATCATTTTCTTATTATAAGTCCATCATATCATTACTTGAAATAATTAATGTGGAACTACCCCCACATTATACACACTCCATATATTTCACTGGAACAAATTGCTCGTTTGGTACAATAAAAAAAATTGAAAAAGATAAAATTTATGAATTATTCAAAATTTATCATTTACCGTAATCTTTAATTTAATGGTTGTTTAAAATCCCATATAAGAGAGAAATTTTAAAAAATCTCTTATTTTGATGAATAAAAATTTTGTGAATTAATATTTTTATTATAAAATGTAATTCAAATTCATAAATTTTATTTTTATGTCAAATAAATAAATGAAACTGAATAAATTTTATGGATTAAAAAACCTAAATTTTTAATTCTATAAATGTTGAAAAATTTTATGAGTTTTTTTAAAGAGGAGATTACATCCTCTATCCATTTTTTTGTTTTATTTACTTTTATACACTCACTTTTTAAATTTGACTTTTCTGTTACTTTTATTTTTTTTATATGCTTTTCCATTCACACTCTTTCCACTTCTTTCAGTTCTTTGTTTCGTCTTGCAATAAAAATAATTAATGGAAAGTATCAGTTCTTCTTCTTGGCTCATTTCCTGCACCCCAAAGGACCCATAATGGACCGAAAAATGCGTCGAAAAGTGGCGGTGCTGGTGGAGCTTCTCCTTGAGCATTCGCCGCCGTTCGTGGGTGGTTTGTACCGCTGCTGCCTCTCCTGAAGTCGCTGGCAGTTGGACTTCACAATGGGTTAGTCGGTGTAGGCCAGTGCCGGCCGGAAGGACGTAGATCGAGGATAACAGTTGGTGTTTCTCTCTCCTCTCTCATTTCTTCTCTCCCTGATTTGGATTTCTACTTTTTTATTTTTATTTTTATTGTATGTGTTTTGGATGTGGATTCTATTAATGAGATAATAAAAAGAAGAAGAAAATGGTTTATTGGAATTGGAAAGAGACAGAGGTATATGGATGTTTACAGTTGCAAAGAACATTGTTTGAATATTGTGGAAACAAAAGATTTTTCTTTTTTTCCATATATTCAAAGGTTACTGCCCTAAATCCTCCGGTAATTAGTTTGGCTTGCTTAGTTGCTCACTAAACAATTGAAACTGTATACTTTAAGCAAAGATTATTATACCCACTTGTTCATTTCGTTAAAAATTCATTTTCATATAAACTTTTTTTTTTTTTTTAATTTCGGGTATATGTTTAGTTTATTTTATTTATATATTTGGTTGATATTTGGTTTGATTTGATTAATATGTTTCGTTGATTGTGTATTATTTTATTGTTGTATAATGTTTTCTCAAATTTTCTTTTTTATATAATTATTCTTTCTTTTATATTTTTTTTAGTATTTTTTTTTGACAAAAAACGTTTAAATATCATTATCTTAAATCATTGTCCAGTACATCAAGAAGAAATAAAGGAGGAGACTCCCAATGATACACTTGATCAGACATAGAATCAACAGCCCGAACTAATCTATGAGCAACTTGATTCACTGATTGATAAACAAAAGAAAACAAACAACTATTGAAATCCTTTGTAAGGATTTTACAATCATTAACTATTAAGCCAAAATAGGAAGAATCTGAACTGAAACTTTGAAGAGCAGTAACTAGCATCAATGAGTCAGATTCAATCACAACATCAGGGATATGGAGAGCTTTGAGCCAACTAAGAACTTCTCTCATTCCTAAAGCCTCTACAATGTGGGGGAGATGGGACCCCATGATTTTTTCGTGGAGAGCAGCAAGCATTACAACATCAGAATCACGTAGGACACCCCTAAAGCCAGAGAAAGCTTTATCAGTAAATGTAGAGGCGTCGACGTTACATTTTATAGTATTGGCAGCTGGTTTACTCCACTTTCGATGATTGTCACATGCTAGGACAGTGGTGGAGATATCTCTCAGCTAAGCTTCCTTCTATCGCTCAAAAATGAAGTAGCAGCAGTAAAAAAGACAGCAACAGGTCTGGACTTTCCATTCCACACAAGATCATTATGGTTCCTCCAGATTTCCCAAAGAGTAATTACAGCTATTTCTTGCTCTTCCTTAGATTTTTGATGCGCAATACGATTCCACCAGCCTTTCATAGAGGTACAAATATTACCAATATCCCCAATAGGAGATAAGCTCCACACAGATTTAACCAATGGACAGAGGACAAGGGCATGTAAAGTCGACTCAGATTCACAATGACATAGGGGGCACCATTCTTGAACTTGTACCTGTTTCTTTCTCAGCTCATATAATAAAGGCAAACAATCAGATAAAGCTCGCCAAATCATTATTTTAACTTTCAAAGGAACACACAACTTCCACAGAGAATTCCATTGGAAAGAAGAAGGAGAACCTGCATTATCAACATCACCATGAAACAATCTATATCCATTTTTGACAGAATAGACACCTCTTTTATCCCCAAACCAATACCAAGAGTCATTAACAGAAGCATGACTAATTGGGATTGAGCAAATAAGCTCTCTATCACGATGATTAAATATATCAGCAAGTAAATCCAAATCCCAAGACTTACCATCAGTAGATAATAAAGAAGATTCCTGGGCTTCTTCAAGACCTGGATAAGGGGGAGAACTAACACATGGATTTTGGTCATGTGGTAACCAAGAATAACCCCAAATTTTCACAGTTCTTCCATCACCAATACGAATGCGAACACCTTCACGAATAAGACTTTAAGCTGACAAAATACTCAGCCAAGAAAAGCTCGGATTGTGGCCTAATGTAGCTTCAAGGAAATAACAATTTGGGAAATATCAAGATTTATAGACTCGAGCAACCAAAGAATTTGGGCAATTCAAAAACCTCCACCCTTGTTTAGCAATAAGAGCAATATTATACTGATGAAGCTTGCGAAACCCCATACCACCCGCACCTTTCCAAACACACAGCTTACCCCAATTTTTTCATCGAATTCCAGAGTTGGAATCACGACCATTGCCCCCACCAAAATGAATTCATCATTCGTTCAAGCTCTTCGCATAACAAAACAGGCAGAACAAAGACACTCATAACATATGAAGGAATACCTTGAACTATAGATTTCAACAATATTTCCTTACCAGCCTGCGATAGTAATTTGCTACGCCACCCATTAAAACGTTTGCATGCTTTTTCCTTAACAAAAGAGAAGATTTCAGACTTATTTATCCCAATTAAATAGGGCATCCCTAAATAAGTTCCATGATTTTCAGCTTTGGATATATTAAGAATAGAACACACTACCTGTTGAGAAACTTCATCAACATTTCCACTAAAAGAGAGAGCCGACTTCTGAAAATTAATGATTTATCCCGATGCATCAGCATAAGTTTGAAGGCAGTCTCGAATTTTCATGCTTTCAGAAGAGTTAGCACGAAAAAATAATAGAGAATCATCGGCAAAAAGAAGATACAAGATAGTTGGAGCTGACCGAGCAATAGAACACCCATGAATACTACCTCTATGCATCTCATAATCAAGCAAACAAGATAAGCCTTCAGCACAAATAAAAAATAAATAGGGTGAAATCGGGTCACCTTGACGGAGGCCCCGATTAGGAATAATAGGACCAATATCAAAACCATTGCACCATACTAAGTAAGTGACTGTAGAGATGCACATCATTATTTTCTGGATAAAGCTCTCATGGAAGCCTAATTTTTGAAGCATATGGTGTACAAATGACCATTCGACACAGTTATATGCCTTCGACATATCTAATTTCAATGTTGCCATACCATTTTTCCCTTGCTTTTTCCTCTTTAGAAAATGGAAGATTTCAAAAGCAATAAGTACATTATCCGTTATCAACCTTCCAGAATAAACGAACTCTGACTTTCTGAAATTACTTTGGGCAAGACAAGCTTCAATCTGTTGGCAAGAGTTTTAGAAAAAACCTTGTCAAGGACATTACAGAGTGCAATGGGTTTAAGGTCACCCATACACTCTGGCTTCTTCTTTTTAGGGATCAAGATAATAGTTGTATCATTAAGACCTTGAGGCAAAAAGCCATCATTCAGGAAGGAAAGGCAAGCTTCAGTCACCGATTGACTTGTGATATCTCAAAACTTTTGAAAAAAAAACCTAGATTCATCCCATCTAGGCCAGGAGATTTATCCAGGTGCATACCTTTAAGAGCTACAAGAATCTAATCAGCAGTAAATGGGGCAATAAGCAATTGATTATCTTCTTCAGTAAGTTTGCAAGGAACTAATGAGGTAATAGGATCATCCACAGTACCAGAAGATTGAAAAAGAGAAGAGAAATAGTTACTTATTACCTCTGGAATACCATTGTCCCAAGTAAAAACATTACCAGCATCATCAGCTAATTGGGTGAAATGATTCTTCCTTTTTCGGGTAGAGGCATAATGGTGGAATAATTTTTTATTAGCATCTCCAGATTTAAGCCTGAAAACTTTTGATCTTTGTCTCCACCACTCTTCTTCCTGGCAAAGAAGTTTATCTAGCTCACCACGAACCTGACTGATCTGCTTATGATTGACTGCATAGTCGGATTTGAGCTCTTGTAATTGCTTTCGACACAGAGCTGTTTCATGTTTGAACTTACGTTTAATACCAGCACTCCACTTGCTCAACTCCTGGCCACAAAAAGCAATCTTCAACTGAACATCAATACCATCCATGGTCGCCCAACTATTAGAAATCACTTGCCTACAATCTGGTTCCAGACTCCAAGAATTTTCAAAGCGAAACCGAAATTTCTTAGGTCTGACGTCTAAGACAAAATTCAGAAAAATAGCATTGTGATATGATGAGGAAACTTCCACATTAGATAAAACAACATTACCAAACAAGTCATGCCACACGTCGGTAGCTAATGCCTGGTCCAAGCGTTCCTCAGCAAAATTACTCCCTTCCCTTCGATTATCCCAAGTAAAAGCGTGACCTCTCATACCCATGTCCTTCAAACTACAAGCTTCTACAAGAGCCATAAACCCATTAATAAGCTGATGGGATGAAAAATTTGACCTCTCTTTTCAGAGAGGGATAAGAGATCGTTGAAATCGCCTAAGCAGCACCAAGGTAACGACGATTTTTGGGCTAGATTTTGGAGAATAGACCAAGAGATTGCACGATTTTGTCTTTCAGGGAGACCATAAAAACAAGTAAGCCTCTAGATAGACATACCTTCAAGATGAACCGACACATCAATGAAGTTTTTTGAATAGCCCATAAGCTTAACCGCATTCTTATCTCTCCAAAACAAAGCAAGACCCTCGCCGTTATTAACACCAGGAACAAAGAACAAGCCATCAAAATCAATACTACGCTGCACAACTTAAAAACGACTCATTTGAATTTTCGTTTCCATTAGAAAAATAAAAGTGGGTTTTAAACTGGACACCAAGTCCTTTGACTCTTGAACTGTGCGTAGGTTCCCCATCCCACGACAGTTCCAACTAAGGGTCATCATAATACCAGGCGGGCCTGAACACCAAGCTCCGCCCCCGTCCCATTTTTTGGACTACTATATTGACAGTAGTTGAATTCGGCCCATCATGATCCATAACTTCAATGGGACCACTAGAACTAACTTCCTCATCAATACGTTTGAGTTTTGGATCAGTAACATCTAAGTTAGTCACCTGATCCTCACCTGTTATCTTAACCGCAGAATTCAAATTAGACTGGGTTTCCATTAACATATTTTCCACTCCACTTTTAGCGCTCAAATTGACCTCCCCAATAAGGCAACTCCCACGATTACCTCCATTATCCCCAATTCCTGCAGTTAGCTGCGCATCCAGTCACTAGCCTCCTTTTCCGGTTGAATTCTCTGCAACCACCGTTCACCGGATTTAAACTAAGCTCTTCTAGATGGAGCTCTTAGCCAAGTCCCAAACAACCTTTCTAACTTATGATCAGGGAATCTCTCAGAAAAAGCAAATAGCTTATTACAAAATTTCTCAGAATGACCAATCATTCCACAAAAGAAGCAAATGGTAGGGAGTTTTTCATACTTAAAGTTCACCCGAGACCAAGTTTCACCAGCCTTTTGAATCTTCATTTTGCGAATAATTGTTTTACAAATATCCACATCCACATAAATACGCATATATGACTTCCATGAGCCGCAAAAATTATTGGGGTCTGCCTCTAAGAACTTGCCAATGAAATCCCAAATCTGCTTAGCCACTCGCTTTGACATAAATCCACAGGGGAGATCATATACTTGAACCCAGAAGCTAACTGCATTCAACTGAACTTCTTGAGGTCTGGTTCCACGTTCAAACTTGTTTAGCACCAACAGGTGTTGATCAAAAGTCCACGGGCCATCAGAGAGAATACGTTCCATATCCAGCTTATGATAAAACTCAAATAGAAAAATGTTAGGGCTCAGATCTTTGATAACCATACCTCTTACCGGTCTCCAAATCCCTGCAAGAGTGTTCTTCATTGCCAATAAATTTATTGGCTTGTCAGTTAGGAATCTACCAACCAGAGACCATTGGGCATCCTTGGGATCTTGCTGATCTAAGACAATCCCAAATTCTAAGCCCGCTTGATTTTCTTCCCCCAGAGTCAACCTAACATAAATTTCCTCTATTGATTCTGAATTACTTGAAGATGCAGATATTATTTGGAAGATAAAAGGAAAAGACAAGAGACAAAAACGACAAGAAATGACGTTCTATGCCTGTAAAGGAACAGGAGATTCTAAGACTTGCTAGAGAGCAAGAGAGACGGCAAGTTTAAAATCCCATCCCTCTCCTTTGATAAGAAGATACTGAAGAATTAATTTGGATTTTATATATATATATTTTTAGTAGTTAGTTAGTCATATTTATGAAATAAATTACGGATCATATCTATAATTTTTAGAAAAACTTAAGTAGAGAGAAATTTCATTTTTAATAGTAGCATATACCTTTTTATATACTCAAAATATATCAGGAGTATACCATTTGCTGTTGTTATTATAATTATATTCAATGCAATATTTTTTTACAAATTTTTTAAAATAATGAATCAATCAACAACTTAATTCTTTTAAATTTGACTAAAACATACTAAATATATTGAATAATACCATTTTGAATTAGAATATCAATTTTAAAAATAAACACTAAAAATTTAGTAGATATATAATAAAAATATATTCAACATATATTCAAAATATATTAAGAGTATATTATCATAAAATGTATAGTATGAACATAGTCTAGCGAAGTAAGTGGGTATTATAGGAGCATGTACTAACTACTGTCATCAAGTGGGCCAAAATTAACAAACAAACAAAGTTGAAATGATCCATCTTTTTCTGGTTTTAGTGTCTTCCTTTAAGTGTCTAACAAATCCCAAAACTCTTTTTTAACCACACTATCATTTTTAGACGGTTTTATTGACTGCTTTCATGACTGCCATATTCTATACGTAACTCCAAGCATCAATAAATTCAATGCTCTCTTTCTTTTTTATTTTTTGTTCCTATCTTTCTATACTTTTGGCTTCACCTATAGAAAGATACAAAGCATCATTGACAAACCAGGCATAGTGATATTCAAACAAAACAACTTTACTTCAATTTTCAGGACCATATAAAAAGATATATAATATGCTTAATTCTTTTCAATCTTTTACTTTGTATTGACATGCACTTGGAAACAAATTATTCAAATAACAAAAAGAATACCAAATCTATGCTTAATTACTATCCTACACTTCATCCCCCAATTAAGGAATATATATATATATATATATATATATATATATATATATATATATATATATATATATATATATATATATTATGAGTAAAAAGGAAAAAATAATAATAATAATCTCCCAAGTCCCAACCAAAAGAAGAAACAAAATTAAAGAAAAGGCAAAAATAAATTATATTCATTAATTCCCCTGAAAACTTGAATTGTTGATTTTATTGTTGCCATTGCTAGTAGTTATATTGGCATTGGTATTGGTGGTGGTTGTGAGGTTGGTGTTAGTATTATTAGTAATGTTGTTGTTTGGGTGAGCACCACCAATTATTGATGTAATTGCTGCTGCCAAAGCTGCAGTGAAGTTAGGATCAGCTGCAATGGCAGCAGTTGCCACGCTTAAGGTGTCAGCCAATGAATTTTGCTGCCCTTGTCCTTGCCCCTGCTGCATTGCTGCTTGAGCCTGTGATTGGTGGCCTAATTTATTATTAGCTTCCATATCTTGAGACATTTGTAGTCCAGAAAACTTTGATTGGTTGTATAGTGCTTGTCCAAATATCTGAGGCAACAGTGCTGCTGCTGCTGGTGCATTATTGGCAAAATTTTGTGGTGGATTTGGAAATGGGACTTGGAATTGAGTTTGTTGCCTTTGGAGCTGTAATGGGTTTGGGTTTTGTGTTAAGTCCAATGTAACAGTAGGAAATGGGGCTGAAGCTGATATTGTTGCCATGCTAGAGGAACATGGTAACAAAGTTCTAGTAAGAAAATTTGGGTTCATCATCCCATCAGCGCTAGACATTGACCCTGATAACAACATTCTTGCTGCTGATGATGTTGTTGATGCCATTGCCATTGCAGCCGGTGGCAATGGATGGTTATGGTTACCCTCATATGTTGTTATTAAGATGGTTCGATCTTCTGCACATCTTTGTACCTATATTCAATGTCATATAATTAAATATTAACCATAACTCTGTCAAAACTGTGTTAATTATGTACTAAATTCTATTTTGATAATTAAAAAATCACTTAAATATGCTATACCTGTTTTCTAACTGGGCAACCAGCAGCCATGGTGCACCGATAATAAGCTCGAGGACATGGATTTCCTTTAGCCATCTTCTGTCCATACTTTCGCCATTGACATCCATCAGTTATCTAACAAAAAATAAAGAAAACCATACAATTTCAATTAAAAATGAATCCAAATTGAATAAAAGTAATTGATACCTAATAATTAAACAACAAACTTACCATGGGAGCTTCGGATCGAGCTCTGACTGATACACGAGCTTTTCTAATGGTAGCTTCAGTTTGATCAACATTATTATTATTTTTGGAGGAATTAAATCTAGCAACTTTATTAGAATTAGAACCTTGATCTGGACTATCCTCTCTTTCAATAATTCCTCTACCAATAATCCCTTTTTTATCTTGATCAAACACAATCCCATCTTCATTATTATTATTATTATTATTCCTATTGTCTGCATTATTTCCCGGCGACCTTGATCGGTCGAGACTTCTTCCTTCCGATGAAGATAAAGAAAGCTCATCACCACCACCAGTAGAAGCAGCCGTAGCCGCCAGACCAAGATCCATAAACTGTCTAGGAACCACTGGTCCATTTACTGTATGTTTTATATCTTCAATTTTTTCTTCTTCCAATCCATTTCGATTATCCTGTTCGTTGTTTTCTAGAGCTGCTGGCTTTTGGTCTTGCATAAGAGAATCTAAATGCATCTGTAACGCATTGTAATTGGTCGTTACCTGATTTAACATGTCTCTCAATCTTAAATTCTCCATTTTCATTCTCTCTAGCTCTGCTTGTACAACTGCTAGCTGCTAAAATTTAAGAAAATTCAAAATCAAAAAAAGGTATTCGAATAGTCTACAGACTGTGTGAGGTTGTAAATTCTAACTCTGGTAGAATTTAAATAAAAAGGAGCAAAAATAAAAATTTATTATACCTCACTTTTAGCTCTTTTATCATCCATGTTTGAAGAAGATGAAATTCCATCATCCACCATGGATTGATCACTACTTGTATTTGTAGTGAGAAGATTCAAACCAGTCTGAAAAAAATAAAACAAACAAAATCAAATACTAAAAATTACTCAACCAGCCTTTGATTCATTAGTGCTGAAATAGTTTTTAGGGATGAAAGTCTCCCTTGAAGCTAAATTTACTTAAAAAAAAAAAAAACTTGAATGAAAATAATTAAAGAGAAATTGAAAAGGGTAACTTACGTTTACATCAAAATCCAATCTGGTAGGACTTTCATGATCTTTAGGCTTATTAACAATATCATGATGATGGTTTTTTTCAGCAAAAAAATCCATCTCGTCAATGACCGTACGATTATCATCAGAAGGTAGAGAATCATCATCATCATCATCATGGATAGAGTTGAGATTAACTGGAAATTGAATAGTGGTGGGAGGAGAAGAAGTAGGAGTAGCAGCAACAGAAGCAGGAGTAGTAGTAGTAGAATCCATGAAAGTGAGCTTATTATTATTACTATTATTATTATTAAAATTAAATTTGAAGGTTTCTTGATCAGGAAAAGAATTGAGAACGGTTGGGTTATGGATAAAGAAACCACTACTAATTAGATCTGAATCAATGGAGAGTCCACTTCTTCCCTTGGCCATAAATCAAGAAACAGAGAGAGAAAGAGAAAGTAAGAGATGTGTAAGTCTTTAAACGGTGCAATGGACTCGGCAATAAAAAGGGAGGTTGAGACCTTAGAAGAAGACCAAACAGTAGTAAATAGTGGTGTGTAGTTTATGTGTTAAATTAAATATTTATATTTTTCATTTGGATTTGGAAGAGAGATAGAGAGAAAATAATGGGAGAAAATTAGAATATGGTTGTATAAGGACTAATCTACTGTAAGAAAATATAGGGACTAGTATACTTTTTCTTTGAATTTCTTTCTTTCTCTTTATATTCTTTTCCCCTTTTGGTTAACTTTTTATTTTTAGTTTCAAGATTAAGAATTTAGAGGTTAAATTGAAAAGTCCATTCTAAGAAATAAGTCAATTTTTACATACTTATTAGTTTAAAATGTAGTGACATAACAAGGATTAATACTATCTCATTATTTTATAATAAATATATTAATCAGTATTATATTATTAACACTGCGTTTTAAAAATATTATTATGAATGTTAATGTAGATGTTAGATTAATTAATACAAGTATATAATATTTATTGGCTAAATTACTTTTAATTTAAGAGGAAATTATTTTTTTTATTGAATTAGAGAAATAAAATTAATTCGTATATAAAATGTCAGTCTAATTCTCTTTTAATTTGTGAAAATTTTAAGTGAATTATATGTACATATAATTACTTAATCACAATAATATGTAATATACAATGTATTAATTTTAAAGATTAGTTTGGTTAATAAAAAATTTGTTTTACTTCTTATTAATAAGGTTGAATTTTTGAGATCAATAAATCTGAAAGTACTACTAACTATTTAAATAAAAAAAATATACAAATATTTTTTATTTTGAGAATGAAAAAAATATATACAAATATTACTATTAGCATAATCTATGTTATAATTGATAGAAAAAATAAACTCTAGAAATTAATGATACAGTATACCATTCTAAAAAAAAAAGGGTGAATGTATGTGGACATCCTTTGATTTTACAAAAAGAAAATATCAATAGGCATGACAACAAAAAAAAAAAATAAATGAATGTTTGAATTTAAATAAGACCTCATAGTTGTTCAACTTGAAGAATGAATGGTAAGAAAAGTGACAACATTGAAAATAATTTGAATTTAAAATTTTTTAAATCTACTTTTCTTCTATTTTTCTATGGTAAATAAATATCTCTTCTAAAAAACAAAAAACAAAAAAATTATTTCAATTCTCATGTTCTAGATCGATTGTGTTAGTCAAAGTAACTTGTGGTGATTAGCAATGAAATAGTGTCAAAACTAGGATAAGACCTTCCCCACTTGATTATCTCTCTCACTCTCTCTTTCTATATGGCCAGGTTATAGTGTAGATCGGTGATGAGAGAAAGAGGGAGAAATGTGGCGGTGGGGCCCAACTGAAGGAAAATCGTTTGATTTTGTATCGTCAAAACGTGGGACCCAAACCGGAGATTGACGCGTTCCTTCCAAAACTTCACCGCCCCTATTGGTCCGGCGCTTCTCCCTCTGTGAAAAAGGGTTGCCTCAGTCAACGGATTCCCATCATCATGGGGCCCACACTTTCTTTTATATATTATAAAATTATTTTATTTTATTTTTTTACTTGGGGCCTGACCTTGTGGGCCCTATGATCCAAAGAAGGTTTTTTAGTACTTTTTGACACGTAGGACCGGCTCGGGTTGACCCGTCGGCTCGTGTGGACCGAATCCCTTGGCTTATATGTTAAGGTGTCAAGAGGTTCTTTACTTGACTTTAACTATGATTAATTAATTAATTAATTAATATTCTTCTTTGGTTTTTTTCTTGCTATTACTATTAGTATTAATTAATTTTCTTTCTTTAGGACAACCCATAGCCATAGGCTTTAGCGTGTAATCAATGGCATTTTAATTCATATCATCCATTTTTTAATCCTTAATAACAGATAATTAATTATGAGTTATATACCCTTCGTCCCATTTTTAAGGAGAGAGAGAAAAAAAATTATGCTATGTAATAATAGAAATATATTGGCTTAATTAAGAAAAAAAACTTAAATTTTGTGATGATTTATTATAATATTAATAATTATATTTATATGTTTTTCTTGTTTCCAATCATATATATTTTAATTATTTTATTATCATTAAAATTATATTTATTCATGGAAGTAATAATATATATAATATAATATAATATATATTTTTTAAATGATAAATGTATTTTTAATTCAGTTTACACTTTTATTAAGATAAAATTCTTACTAATAAGACTTTGTTTTAGTAGAATAATTGACAATTGAAACCCTGAAATCTTGGAGGCACTGTTTTAAAAATTGGATAGAACCGATTAAATCAAGAATTGGTTATTAGTTCGGTTCTATTGCTTAAAAAATTTAATATGTCAAAATGACGTAGTTTTGACATTATAAAAATTAAAAAAAAATAATAAAAAAAATCTATCAGACCGGCGAATCAAATCGATCGAATCATAAACCGGTAATCTGACCGATTCGATTTTTAAAACACTGCTTAGGGGTCTTAATTTCAATATATAAAAATATATATAATATCTTTGAAAAAAATAAAATAAAATTCTCTCTCTATGTATGTCTAAGATTGTACTCCATGGTATATAAACTACATGAAATTACGTTGCGTAAATTACGCGTAATTATAAATTTGAATTTTTAAAGACTAAACAAGTGTCATTATCAAATTAAATAAAATGGTTAAAGTGTTTTCTTTTAGAAATAGTAGGATCTTAGCGTTAGATGTTAATTATATTAAATCTATATATTTAAGTATTAAAGGAAAATTATTATTGGTGAAATTTAAATTTTAATGTTTATTATTATAATAAGTGTTTTAAAAATCGGATCGGATCGAATCAGTTGGACTGATTCAACTGAGAATCAGCTATTGATCTGATCCGATCAGGTAAAAAATCAGATCTTTCAATGCGACATCGTTTTGATATTAAAAAATAATAAAAATAGAAGGAAAAAAATAATTAAAAAAAAACAGCAGATCAGACTTGCGAACTAAACCAATCAGACTGATCGAATTGAGAACCAGTAACTTGACCGGTTTGATTATCGGTCTGATTTTTAAAACACTGATTATAATTTTAAAAAAATCCACTATTAATTAGAAATAATTTTACCATTAGAATAAAGTACCATTGTCTTTGATTTCAAATACTGCATAATGCATAGCAAATATCCTTGCGGTTTTCAATTATATTCTATAAATAATTTCACTCATTCCACTAATTAGGGTTTTTAATTTTATAATTATTATTAATTCGCATAGGAAAATAATATATTTATAAATAATTTAGACCAATATATAATACTACAAAACAAAATAACATAATAAATCAATTATTAAGGTGTGTTCGCCTTGGAATTATATATAAGAGCAGAGAAGAAGAAAGCTAAATCCCAAGAGAGTAGAAATGTGGAATAGTGGACAGCAACCAACCGCAATATTTGAAGAGGGAGTCAAAAGAAGAGGGATTGGGGTCTTTCTCTCTCTTCTTCTTCTTTTTCCCTTAACCTAACCAAACAGTCCCTACCCACCAGCTTCTTCTTCACAATTAATTGCTATTCCAATCCAATTTCCAAGTTTCCAATAGACGTGAGTCACGTGAATTATATTATGAATTTATGATGGACATGTCCCTAACCCATTTGGCAAAAAAAAAAAAAAAAAAAAGTCCCTAACCCAAAGCAATAAATAAATAAAATTATATAGTTTATTTCCTTTACTAGGACTTTCAAACTAGGTCCTTTCTTCTATTAATTTTAGTTTCCTTTTGGTAAATTCCTATAAAACTTGGCCCATCATAAGTCAAACACTACATAGTTGTAGAATTCACATAAATTGTTCAAAGTTGAACACTTTTTCAAATCCCCCCCTTTAGAAAGGCATCTAGGATTTTCAAAAGGGTTTCTATGACCTTAAATTAAAAATTCATATGACTTTTCAACTTCAAGGATTTGATTTTTTTTTTTTTTCAAATTTCAAATACTATATAGAGAAAATATAATAAATTTTAATTAGGGAGTTGATTAGAAAAAATATTAAAAATGGATTGAGACGAAGCGTGAGATGATTTTTTTGTTATGAACATTCTAATTTGGATAATGCTAACACAAATTTAAATTAGTAGTAAACAATTTAATTAAAAATATTTTTAAAAATTACAAGTTTGAATATACTTAATTACTTGGTGAAATATTTATATTTTATGGGTTCAATATATATTTAATGGTATTATAATTGTTTACGGGTTACGTCTATCTTAAATTCAACTCATAATCAATTTGAGAAAACTCAGCTTTGAACCTTCCCCCTAATTCTAAAATTGGTGAACTTAAAAAAAAATCTCATAAATTTTGGAAAGAAAACAATTGGAATTGATCAAAATCCTGCCAAAATCAACCAAAAATTTTAAAATTCAAAATAGCTGAAATCAATTAAAACTCGAATTCAACTCAGAATATATATTTGGATTCGATCCTAATCTATCAGGTCATATATAAAGACCCCGAACTTATCAAATCATACTCTATTTCAATACAAAAACACTCTTAGATGAGATTTCTTAAAAAATATATGGTATGTGATGTGTGTAATATTTTTCTATCAAGAATGTATGATAATTTATTTACCTCTTATTTTTTATCATAAAAAGAAAAAAAAATCTAATTTGAACAGTTTATATTTTATTTGATTGAAAAATATGAATTATTAATAGTAGAATAAGCAAGAACAGATTTGATACTAGTTGATTGCAATTAAAAGAAGAACAAAATAATGTGACACATCATATTACTTTCCATTTCTTCCATATGGAGAAGTAGAATAAAGAAGATTATAAAGAAGAGTGAAAAAGGGGATGGGACTTTGAGCAAACAAGTAGGCCCAAAGACAAAAAGGAGGATTGGTGTAGTCCAAAATCTACAAATGAAGATTAGATTATATACACATGTAAAAGGTATCCAAAAAAGTTGTTACTTTTGGTGCATGGAAATTAAGTAATTGACACTATTAAAACGTGATTCAATTAATTGTCCTTTCTTTCGTCTTCAATGGGACATTAATTTTGTATTTGTATATTAATTTATATCGATATTTTTATATATTTGGCAAAAAATATATATATACGGATATTTTGTTAGGTAAATCTAATTATGTTTATTTAAGAAAATTCTTAATTACTTTCAGATTAACATTTTAAAATTTTATTACGAATTTACCGATTATTTTATTTAATATAAAATATTAATACTCTCATTATCTCTCCGTATAATTCTTACATTAGAAGTAGGATATATACATAATATGATTTAAGTCAAATTTCGGCATTATAAATTCCTCTAACCTCATGTTATTGGCAACTGCACACACTATGTAATGAAAATTCTTTTTTTTTTTCCATAAATCATAAATCATTTTTCTTTTCTTTTTTTCTTCAAAAAAAAATATATCAAAATTAAAAAAAAAAAATCTTCATTTAGGGTGTTATTCTCAAAAGTTGTTTTTTTTTTTTTTTTTTTTAACATCTTATATACATTTAAGAGTGGATATCAATATTCAAATTTTACAAATACTAAAAAAAAAAAATCTATATACATATAAAATTTTCCATAACCTACATGATTCATGATTGTACATGCCGAGAATTTCTCTCACGCACTGTTCTATACTTATCTAATCATCTTATTTTTTATTTATTTTTAGAATAATCATCTTCACATCTTTAATTATGAGTGTGCGTCTGAATCGGGGTTAAAAATGTAGAGTGTAACAATTACAAGTGTAACTATTAAGAGAGTAATAGTTACAGGTGTAACAGTTAAATTGTTAATCTTGTCTGGCAACTCAAGGGTAATGGATAAGCTATTAACATGATTAACTGAGTTTTGTATAAAATATTAATTTTTTTAATGAAAAAAACTTAATTTAAAAAAAAGACATTTTCACAATTTTTTTACTAACTAAAACAAATTATATATATTTTTTAAGAAAAAACTTATCATATTTTAATGAATAAAGTAATACTATAAAAAAAATAAAAATAAATCTGCACTCAATCATTATCTAAAACTAAACAAA
>CATKHJ010053808.1:0-32088 GCA_949750685.1 Vernicia montana
TGGGCTGTACGAGGAGGAGAAAGCATTAGGTGCGAGGAGGAGAGTCCTCCTTTATTACAAGATAACATTATAAAATGACCTAATTACAAAATCTACCATATTTCCCCCCATGAGAATTACAAAATCAACCCCCCGTTACAAAATTCTACCTTGCTGGATATAATCTATATATCTCAATACAATAATCACTAAACTACACTTGTTTTAAAATTTTGGAGCTTAAAATATATATAATTTAAAATATTAATTACTAAAATACAATAAAAAATATATAATTTAATAAATATTAAATAAGAACTAAAGTATTAATAAATTTCAATGATTATATATGTTAATTTTGAAACAATATGTATTAAAGTACAATAAAATACCAAATAGTTATCACCAATTTGATTAGAGATGTTAAAAGAAAAAATTATTTTTTATTGTATTACCTAATATTAATTATATTAAAAATATTAATTATATTAAATCTCAAAGGATGTAAAATAATTTATCCAATAATATACACAGTTCTCTTGGCCTTTAACTTTTTTTTTTTTTAATTGTGAAGTGGCATATTCCTTTATCAAGAAAAAAAAAAAGAAAAAGACAAATAAGCCGTTGGGCTCAGTTGGAAAATGTAAAACATGGGTCTCATTGAAATGGCTCCAGTGGGCTTTAAGTACTGTTAATAGACTCAGGAGTTTTACATGTTTCAATTTATTTGGCAATTTTTGGATCGCTGGACACTGAAAAACCCATCTAAAATCTAAGTTCTAATTCTATTATAGGCCAATTCCCTATTATCATCTTATATTATGTCCGGTGTCTCAATTAATCTAAAAAAATACTTGATTAACTTACTTTAAAATGCCAACATTAACATTTTAAATGCCAATGCCAAACAAAATTGTAAGCTTTTCCTTTTATTTTAAGTAATATTAATAAAATTTGTCTGATTTATTAAAAAAAAAAAAAAAGTAGACAAGTAACTTGACAAAAAAAAAAAAAAAAAAGCATTGAGGTTGGCTTAATCAGGTGGTGTATTTTCTAATTTGATAATAGATTTATGTGCAATATATATTTGCTACTCACAAATTTGGAATTTTTGTTTTAGATGATAAATAATATAAATGAATAAAAATGATGGTTAGTGAAAATTTAAATACTAAATTTTACTGATAATTGAAAGTTAATTTTTAGCCTATAAGAGGAAGATTGTCTTCCTTTTCATGCAGTTGATTTACCGATTTATTAATTTTTTTTAAATGGAAAAAACTAAAATTAATTAAGGAGTAGTATAAAAAAGCAGAGAAAATAGTTACTACAAATATTTAATTATTTTTTTATATTTATTTTTTTATTCATTAGAAAATAATTTTTTATTACTTCACTCTATTATGTATAAAGGTAACAGACATGCGTTGAAATTGAGTAAAAAAAAATAAAATTAGTCTTCAATAAAAATTCAAAGTTAAATTTTGGCCAAAAAATATTATGAGAATCTATTTAAGCTTTTATCCAAACCTCTGGAAGCAAATTGATCCTTTTTTTTTAATTTTTTCCTCCAAAGAAAGTAAAGATTAGCATTATCAGGATTTGAAACCTAAATAAGTACAAATACCTTTGACAAATAGGGGGTTAGCCCAATATACAATAATCATAAGTCTAATATTCGGAGAAAATCTATCCACAAATAGGTTTTTTGAGTGGGGCTTAAAGCCCAAACTACATAACACAGCCTAAAGGCTGAAACACTAACAGAAATTACACACGTACCCTTCAGCCACTTCGCCATTGAAATCTTACACTAGCTCGTTGTTTTCTATCAGTGAAGGCCAGTAAGATGAAAGAAGCAACCCAAAGACAAGTGTGGTTGAGCAAAGCCCCAAAGAAAAAGTACTTAAAAACTTCAAATTCGCCCTCCACTGCCACAGACTCCCAAAGGCAGTGATTTCTTGGTAGAGATCGAGCTTCTTCCGGTGAACAGACCGAAGCCAAAGCCAAGAAGGGGCCAACCCTCTACCAGGTGCTTCAAGCATCAGCCACAAAATCAGATCCAACAAGCAAACCTCCATTGGAAACTTAAAGCCAAAGCTAACTTCTCTTTTCTCCACCTACCGACGTAAAAACAGACGCTTCACTAAGCGAATCCCAGATCGATGTGCAGATCGGACATAGCCGTAAGAGAGCACGACAACTTCGTCGATGTTGACCACTGTCACAGATCTAAAACCCCAAGATAAAAGAGAGATCAACAAAGCACACAAAAAATAACCCACAGCTTTATTAATAGATAGAACTAAATAAACATTTAAAAAAAAATAAATAAATAAGTATTTCCGCCGATAACTAAAGCCACCATGGAAAACCCTAAAAAGTGGCTCTGACCGCGCTAACAAAGAAAAAAAATGAAACCCTAGCATAGCAAATAAGAAGAAAGAGAGACCCTAATTATCCTTTGATTGTGGCAAATTGATATTTAATTTTTCAGTGATTTCATATTGTAGTTTCAGTAAAGTAATAGTAATGAGTAAGGCTGCTAAAAACAAAAAGCTGAAGGAGATAATGATGAGAGATTATTCAATTCAGTAGTGTAGGATGCACTAAATATTAAGGATTAATTCGGAGCACATTGAAACGGAATTAATTGACTATATCAATTTTAAAAACACTCAAATTAATCCAACTAAACTACCAGTAATAATTAAATCATCAAATTTGTAAATATACTATTTAGTTCAATTTAAGTGATTTAGTGGTTTGTTTTGTTTAAAATTTTAATTTTAATTTTAATTTAAAAAAATTAATTATTTAACTTTTTATATTAGTGTAATAAATTATAAATTATTTTGAGATCTTTAATATTAATATAAATTTTTTTTTAATAAAAATCTATTTTTTATTAATCACATCATAAAATTTGTTAAATTATAATTAAATTGTCACTTTTATAAAATTTCAGTTTATAATTCGATTTGATTTTTTTGGGATTGACGACTATAATTCGGGTAATTCATGATAACACTACACTCAATAATTTCTGGATATTTAAACATTTAATTATTTATTGATAGGCCCCTGCATGCACCAAGAACAGTAGCCATATGATGAACAAATTAATTAATAGGAACTCCAAAGCACTTTATATTTAAGCTAAACTTTTTATTACAAGACTCGTCCAGTAAAAAAAGACTCCAATATACTCTTTATCTTCAAAATATAAATTAAATAATTAGTTTGACTCTCTATATTTAAAGAGTTAAAATTCACTATTTATTTAATTGTAATTGATACACTTTAATTTTCTATGTATATTATTAATTTATACTATCTTTCTATTGAAGTGAAAGTAATAAAATAAAGGGCAAATTACTATTTAGTCTCTTAAATTTAACCTAATTAACTAACTAATCCATTCTTTTTGAGAAATTAATTAGTTAATCTCTGTATATTGATTTTGTCAATAGAGTAAATCATTCCGTCCAATTTCAAAGCTTTTTCCTGTTAGTTATTAGTGAAATAACAAAAAAGCGCTTTATACATATACATAGAATATGAAGACAAAGAAAATCCACGTGTTATTTGATATCTTAAACTCCAAATTTCCTCTCTCCCTCTTTCCCTCTTCTCGCCAATTTTGAAACACAAATTCTAGAGTTTGGGTAGACCACAACCATGACCCATCTTTGAAGCCACGAAATTTGAGAGTAGCAAATTCGTGAGGTATTTATGCCTAAGTTTTTTTTTTAACAATTTCATTATTTTACTTGTGAAATGTATTTAGTTTTCAAACTGTATACCATCTCTGAAACCAATTCTTTTGGCTTCTTCTATGATTTCATTATTTTGCAATGAAATGGGTTTGGGTAAACTTTATGCAATTATTTTACAGATTCCGAACCTTATTTTGCATTCGATTATAAACTATGATTTTATTGTGCATGTATCCAATTAATTTGCTCTAACTCTGTGCAATTTGGATTGTCAATTGGGTTGTGGATAATCAATATTGTTCTTGGTTGAACTCTTCTGTTGAATATAATCTCTGTAACTTGCTCATTTTAATTACTATGTCCACTGTAAAAGACGTTGGTGTACATGGTAATGGACAATTCTTATCTGCTTAAACTTTTAGACTTTTAGTGTCGAGGGTGTCTAATCTATGCGATAAACTCGTTAATTAAACCCCTGTTTCTAAATGGTAAAGTGAGGCGGTAGTCCCCTAATTACCTAAAATATAGTAAAATTATCTTATCTTTTATATATGATGATGTTTGTGAAATTTGAGTGATGTGGGAAAGAAAATGACTTGTGTACAAGATGGTTTACAGTTTATAGTTGCACATTCTGTTTTCACTAATTTTTGATGTGAATCCTGGGTATTGTATGATGATGATTTTATCATTTAAATGCTCCCAAACTTGTTTGCAGGACTTGTTGTCCCAAATGTACCTCTAGAGGAAATTGAACTTTTGAGGAAGGAAGTTGTCAAGAATAATATTGAATTGGTTTGTCTTTCACTTACTCTTTAGTATATACTATATCCATGTTATCTATTCCCATTAATTAGCCTATGACTACATGTAAAGACTGGATTTGCTTTTGCTTTACCAAAATTTTGAAAATGTGGGTATCTTTGTTTGGTGGTAGTAAGGTGGTGAATTGGTGACAGTGTTATGGATTGAAAACACACTTTCTTTTTTGCCTTATAGAATAAATGCTTTAATCAATTGACTTAATTGTTGTAATTCTGAATCCTTCAGAAATTAATTAGTCCAATTCCAATATGGGTTTTTCGCATCAAGTTGCTATTGACCTAATTATTATCATTTTGATGGTTTGCTTTAATAGTTACTTCTTAATCTTTTAGCTTATTCGTGTCTGTGGCATATATTGGTCTGTATGATAAGTTAATTCTGCAAGTTTGAATTGTTAAGCTTATGTGTGAAATCAATAATGACAGTCATTTATGTTCTTTCCTACTGGTCAACTGCTTCTATTTTTTTTATATTTATACCAAGAACTAAATTATCAAAACATACGATAGTTACATTGAATTATTTGTCAATCTTACAGTGAATTGTTTCTTATTAAATATGTGTGATTTCCAGATGGCCTTGCCTGACAATTATACACTGAATTTGAAATTTAATAAACATGAGGGCATAATCGATAATGTCGACCAGATAGATACTCCATGCTGGACATTGTGGATGATTGCTATAAGTTATTTCCCATTAGATCAGAGTTTATTGATATGGTGTGCGGATCAAACATTACAGTGGAGAATGATTTTGATATCTTGTTCATGTTCGAGATGTTTAAAGATACAGCCGTAGTGAATCTGCGGGTATATGAGAGATGGCCTGATGTGCAGTTTACAGCACAGGAGGTACTGCTACTTACCCATGATGTGCAACCAGTTGAGTTAGATTCAATAAGGTTAGGAGTTGGTGAAAATAAGGAAAATATGGAACAAACAAATGTTGATGTGCAGGATGGTGCAGCAGATGTGCAAGACACAGGAGCAGAGGTAGATAATTTAGAAAATGTTGATGTACAGGATGGTGCAGCAGATGTGCAAGACACAGGAGCAGAGGTAGATAATTTAGGAAATGTTGATGTGCAGGATGGTGCAGTAGATGTGCAATACATAAGAGCATGGGTAGATAATTTAGGAAATTATGGGAGGCAAAATGTAGATTCAACAATTAGTGGGGGTGAAATGCAGGTACCTGTAGAGGTTAGACCTAGGGTTGATAGAAGGGTTTTCATTTCAGGTGCAAACATTTGGAATTCTTATTATAATGCAGAGTGTGATAGTGCTACTGGGCATGTAAGTGGTAGGGGTAGAGGTGAACCAGGTGGCAGGGGTAGAGGTGAACCAAGTGGCAGGGGTAAAAGAAGAGTTAGTGGAAGGGGTAGAAGTGAACTAGGTGGCAGGGGTAGAGGTGAACCAGGTGGCAGGGGTAGAGGAAGAGTTGGTGGGAGGGGTAAAGGTAGAGGCTAAGCTACTACTCCAGAAGATGAAAGGCCTATTCCTTCCAAAAAAAAAAAAAAAGCACTAGAATGCAGCCAACAAATAGACCACCAGAGGCAGAATTGGAGGATGGCAATGGGGTTGATGGTGAGGATGAATATCAATTCTTTGATAGTGATGATGAGGAATGGATGCAATCTGAAGTGGATGGAGGATTGAGCATTGACACAGATTCTGAATCTGTTACCTCTACCACAATTGTTGATGATGAACAAGCTGTTGATGAGATTAATGTGTTGAATAAAGAAAATGATGAGTTAAGTGAAATAGAGTCGGATAATTCAAAAGAAGTGGAAAGTTCTGAAGATAATGAGACAATTTTTGAGATTAGAAAGAGGAAGAAGAGAAAAGTGGATCCCTTTAAAGGGAGGAGGCACAGATCACAAGCCATTGACTTTTATGTCAGATAGGCAGAAGGTAATTAAACTAACACTCATAATTTTAAAAAATTGCATTGCTTTTACATATTTCAACACTTCTTAAATATTGATGACTATATAATCTCATTGCAAACCAGTATACTTATGATATTTTTTGAAATGTGCCTAGGGTTGATTTTAGAGAATGATTTTTGGGTAGCTACAAGGGCTACTCATAGCAAGGAGTTTTGGATTGCTATGGATAACATGAAGAATAAAAAGGAAAGGCAGTCTTATGAGTATATGTTGAAGATTCAATTAAGTCAGTGGGTTAGACATGTATACTAGGAAGAAATAAAAAGTGACCATACCACAAATAACATGACTGAAAGTTTCAACAGTTGGGTCAGGAAGTTGAGGTTTATGCCTATTGTGAAGTTGATAGATGCAGTGAGGAAGAAGTGTATGGTGAGGTTACAAAATAGGTATGCTAAAGCCTCAATTTGGGATAATAAAATATGTCCAAGAGCCATTAAGTCTCTAAATGTTATAATTAAACAATCAAGGATGTGTAAGTTGTTACTTGGGAGGAATGATGAATTTGAAGTTCTAGAAGGGCCAATGAGTTTCAGTGTCAAGTTAAGACAAAGAACATGCAGTTGTAATTTGTGGAAATTTCAGGGCTACCTTGCAAGCATGCTTTGCTGTGCATAGGATACAATAGGGCCAATATAGAAGAGTATTGTCATGAGTACTATAGTGTTCGAACATATTTGAATGTGTATAATGGTATTATACACCCTATGTCTAATGCTGATCTTGAACCAGATGAGGAGACACAAAAAATCCAACCACCAACATTAAAGAGAGGTGTAGGGATGCCAAGGAGTGGAACTAGGAGACAAGAAGGTGAACCAGAGCCAAGTACAAGCAGAAAGAGAAATAGAACAGTGAGATGCACAAATTGTAAAGAATTTGGCCATAATAAAAGGGGTTGTGAGAGAGCACTAGTAGCAAAGGTAAAGTTCATTTGATCTGATTTCATTTAAATTATTATAATTGTTTTTGGTACTTTAAAATGCCTATTAATTAACTAATATGGGATTAAAAATTGACAGAAGAAAAAGGTTAATTTGAAGAATACTAGAAGACAATCCAGAGGGCAATCTACTGGTACAGAGATAGTTAGTGGCAGAGGGGAAGCTAGTGGCAGCAGAACAGGAGGAACCTAAGTACTAACTGTATCATTTTATTTCTTTTTGTCAATATGAAGGGTTTTTGGAAGGTATATCAGAAGATAATATATAAGCGACACAGACGATCACATTTATGATATTTTTTGCCAAGTGTGATCAAATGACAACAAAATGAGGAAGTAGATTAGATAGTGATACATGTTTTATAAATTGTACAGCCTAATAGCTATAATTGCTAGTAATATTTTGGGTGGATATATGGTATATATCTCATATAATGATGTGCAGGAATTTAGTGATATGTATTTTGAAGTTACTTAATCAATGTAATGATGTGCATGAATTTCTGATATCATTGTAATGCTCAAGTATCAGGAGCAGTATTTTATAATGAAATTAAAGACTTATATCTTTTGATATTTATATAATTGTTCATTTATATAGACTATTAGATGGATTATTTTGATATTTGTGTTGTTCAATATATTTTATATATATGTTATTTAAGAATTGGTGATGATTCTTATGATTTATTAAACAGGTTCTTAATAAAAGTTGTTTCAGATTATTAAACATGTTACAGTGTAAAAACAGATATATATGTCAAAAAATTTGTAAAATATACGACTATTTAGTCCCTCCATTTTATAACATCTGTACTCAATGGTCCCTCATGTTTTGATTAATAGGACTGATTAGTCCCTGTAGCAAATAATCACACTCTGCAACAAATAAAGCTGCAGCAAATAATCACACTATGCAGCAAATAATCACACTCTGTAGCAAATAAATATCATTTTTTTTCTAGATTTTCAAAGGGTTACATTTGGAAAAGGCAAGCACATACAACAAAAAACCCACTTCCAGTAAATCTTGCCTTTTCTTTTGCCTATACACTACTACCCTTTCATTCACTTTGCATTACAAAAAGTCCCATTAATCATAAAAAAAAAAAAAAAAAAAAAAAACCCTCCCCATTCCCATAACCTAATCAAGTCATGTTCCCTAACAACATAATAACAAGAATGAACATGAAAAAGGTATACATCATAAGCAGTGAAATGAATATCTTCATATAGCCAATCGCATTATCTAATCCTTCAATTTTCCTAATAATCATTTGGATATCATCCTTCAGACTCACAACTTCATCTTTTAAATCATTTAAAATTGTTGGTGTAGCTCGAAACTCAGGATCAGACTCACATGTTTGTATAGTTGAATACGATTTGAACGTATCAGCAGCCTTGCACCATCCAAGGAAAGATCCACAAACATTTTCTTGACAGTAATAGTACAACTTGTTCTTATTTGCAACTGATTCAGAAATCCTAATCCCAGCTCGCTTTCCACACTTGCAAAATTTATTTAGGTATCTCCCTTTCCAAGCACTGGAATTCCCACTAGAGCGCGACATCTTCACACCTACGTTCAAATTTCAGTTAGTAAATTTCCCCCTTTTTCAAATTTTCCAAAAAATCAGTTCCACCCAAGTTAAACTCAAGCTTTTTGCTTCCTCATTAAAAATTTTATTTATCATGTAAACCAAAAAACAAACTAATGAGGATAAAGAAAAGAAAATACAGTAGATTAAAAACAATAACTTACTACTTAATTAATTTCAAAAGCCCGAACCAAAATTAATTGATTAATTAATGAATTATCAACTCTCAATAACAATAAAACAAGAACAAGACACAAGTTAAAACAAAATCTTTTAGTAAATTTCCCCCTTTTCCAAATTTTCCCCATAAATCAGTTCCACCCAAGTTAAACTCAAGCTACAAAATCGAAATTACCAAAATCTAATCATAGCTAAACAAGAAACACTTACTTGAATTCTTCTGTCGCTTCAGAGATTGGGTTGTCAATTACAACTTAAACCTCTCTTTCATTTTATACAGATTTGTGATGGACATTAGGGCAATAATAAAAAGAGGGAAATCAAATGTGGGAACATCAATTTATTTATATATATATAAAAGGGTAAAAGGGCATTATAGGTATCAATTTATATTATAATTGAATAAAAAATTGTTTGAAGGGTTGACTAAGGAAAAAAAAGCTTTGAAATTGGACGGAACGACTTATTTTATTGACGGAATCAATATACAGGGACTAACTAGTTAGTTTTTCAAAAAGAATGGATTAATTAGTTAATTAGGTCAAACCTGATTGACTAAATAGTAATTTGCCCATAATATAAATATATTATAAAATTTATTTAAAATTTATTTTTCTTACCTATTGAGATGCAAAATTATTAATTAAAATTTTGTATTCAAGTTTAAAAAGCAAATTTTTTTCAATTGACAAAATAGCTAAATTATTTTATATTTCTTGTACCATGATTAAAAGTAAATAAGATTTCATTAATTTTAATTTTGAAATTACTTAATCTTATGTTTTTTAAATCTAGATTTGTAATTTCTAGTAGATATTTTTGTTAAAAGAATAAATAATTTAGAAACCTTAATATTATTTTGTTGCAATAAAAATAATTATAAAAAGTACAAAAAACTATAACACCTGATTTATACTCTTTTAATTTTACTCTCTTTATACTATAAAATCTTATGCCTGCATAAAAATAATAAAAAACACATATTAGTGTAGTTTAGATTCATGATCATCCAATAGAAAACATACATAATTCGGTCAAATAGTTTTGTAAATAATAAAAATTAAGAACAAATAATGATGAAGAAAAAAAAATAAATATGAACAATGATATAAAATTTTCTTATTTCCTCTATCAACTATGAGAGGTCATTTGAATCAAACTTGTAAATTTTGATTTGATAAATTTTGAGATTTTGTTAAAACACTTTAAAATAGGGGAAGAGTAGAGAATTAAGAAAATATGGGAAGAATGAAGTTTTAATTACTGTTACTTTTAAAAAAAATATATATATAGAGAAAGAAAATTTTGAGAAGAGAAAGTTTAATTTTAACTTAAAATCAATTTAAGGCAAAACACAATAGTTAGTTTACTAAAACAATTAAGTGAAGAGATTTATTATATTAAAAATTAGGTGTTTCAACATTTTTTTTTTTTTTTTCAAGAAATTTGAATTAGTAACGAAGCAAAATTATTAATTGATAACATTTATTATACTAAATAATAGATTAAATTTTTTTAGAATTTTAACAAAGTCAAAACCTTATTTGTTTAGAATTTTAACAAAGTCAAAAATCTACATGATTAATAATATATTTATTAAATAGTTAAAAATCTTATAACATGCATATTAGGAAAACAAATTGAGACTCCTATTTTTTGGGCCCTAGCATAAGCCTTAGTGGCTTGTACCTTGAGCCAGCACTGGCTCAAACATGACGGATTCTACAAACTAAACCCTTAATTTTAAATAACAATATATATATATATATATATAAAAGAAAAACGATGACTCCAATTTATTTGGAATATATTGCAACTATATATATAAATATATAATTAGGTTAGAAGAATGTATCACTGGTCATATCCCTCCATGGTTAATGAAAACAAAACTTTACTTAATAAGGACTATGGAGGTCCATGCTTTCTGATGCCACCACTTGCGTTTACACTTGTAATTTTTTTATTTTTTATTTTATCATAAGGGAATTTTGTGTTAGAAATTAATTTATTGTCACTTGATGATTTGATGAAGGATTTCCAGCCGAGTATAGGAAAAGATCAATGAAGGACAATAGAGTTTATTGGTAGTTTTTTTTTTTTTAACAATAAAGTGATATTATGGAACAACATAATATCATGAATAGTATTAAATTTATTTTTTCAATTATGATAATATTAGGGAAAATTATAAAAAGTACTATATGGTTGTTTATGTTTTCACTTTAGATCCGTGGAATTTTTTTAGACAAAATAAAATTTAAAATTTTCACCGTTAGCTCTTTAAGGTCTACAGTTTTAAAGCCGTCAAAAATTGCTGGCGTATCGTCCACGTGGGTCTACAACCTTAAGACACGTGAGAGCCACATCAGCAACCATTAATGGTGTTAAGACTGTATATTTTAAAGTGTTGTTAACTCTAAAAATTGCTTTTAGAATTAAATCTTTAGATTGTTTGATTGAGTTTCTGATACAGTATTATGAGTCATTTGAATTGATATTACTATTTTTGGTATTTTTGATTATAATATTGCAATGAAAAGTAACATAAATCTAGTGTACATAGGCAAAAAGTACCATCAACCTTTGATTTTAAGGATCTGTGTACTGAAAAAAGTAACCTGGCAGGTTGGTATATAGGCGTCCGGTGCCGTCAATCAATCATATTAGGGTTTTGATATGTAAGTAGCAAAGTACCGTCAATCAAAAGTCTTGTGAATATATAGGCAAAGAGCCATCAATTTGATGATCACAGCAAAACAAATTTGAGAGAATTTTAGTTTTATATTGAATTAAATGATAAAAAACTGTACAATGAATTTATAAACCTATTTATAGCGGCTATACAAGGGTGATTATGTAATTATGAACATAAGATAAAAATCCTAACCCTAATAGGAAATGTACAAATCGAACAGGCTCACTATGAATGAATGGGCCCAAATAACAATTTATAATTATAAATTACAACTGTACATATTGGGCCTTTCAATGATTAGACCTATTTTTGGACCAGCGTCAACAATGCTCCCTATAACCTTTTGTTTTTAAAAAGACAAAGGGTTTCATCCTTAATAAAGTCGGCAACCAAATTAGAAAAACTTCGTTTCCCCACAATTGCTCGAGCAAACTTCAAATTCTCCTGGAAGCTGAACTATTGCACCTCTCCACTTGCCACGTCTTTTCAACTTCTAAACTGAGAATACTTAAATTTCAACTAGTTTCCTTGAGGTAATTAAATCATTGCATCTCTTTATATTCTGCTCTTTATTAACTGCTTTGCGAAGATATTTATAAATAAGAGAGAAATTTCACTTTTACTTTCACCAATAACTCTCTTTAGTAAATTTCTCTGGTTCGGCCTGAATATCTTCAAACTCAACATTTCTTGTGCTTCTTCAAAAGATTCAAGTAAGTTTCACTTATTATTTTTCGTTTGATCTTCTATTGAAACTTTTACTCTCCTTATTTGCGTAACTCGACCTTCCTTGCTATTTGGCTTGTAGGATGGCAAAATCTAAAGGGAAAGAAACTTCCTCCAGCAAACCCAAAAAACCTATAATACTGTGACTGAATCCAAAGAGCCGATTTCTCTCAAGGTACTTAATGAATCTTTATCTAGTTTAATATTAGCCCATTTTGACCGAACACAAACCCTCTTTTGAAAAGTTTCTGTTTAGCATGAGCACACCTCCTAGATTTAGTTCAAATAACTTTTTACAACTCTTGATTTATGGAAAGGCTCCTCGGTCATGGCCGACCATCCCTGATGAATACATTTCATGGTACAACCGACTTGCACCTTTTTTCTATAATCAATGGGAGTCTCTAGGAATCCATGAACTTTTAGAATTTTCCTTAGTTAGGATTGGTCTTCAAAAATATTTGTTATTCCCTACATTACTTTTCTGGTCGACCAAGAGTAGACCTATTCATGGGCCGGGCTTAGCTTTGAAAAATGTTCAATTTTTCAAAGTCCTTATCCGGTCGGTCCGTAATTTCCTTCACTAATTGAAATTCGCGGTTCGGCCCACGAATAGGTCTAACCAAGAGTAACATTTTCACTTTTTGGTTCGGTCCATTGTCCATCACCTTGTTTGATCTAGCTGTCCTCTTCAACATTCCATTTGAAATTACTTTATCTTATGTTTTTCAAATCTAGATTCATACTTTCTAGTAGATATTTTTGTTCAAAAAATGAATAATTTAGAAATCTTAATATTATTTTGCTGAAATAAAATTAATTATAAAAAGTACAAGAAACTATAGTACATGATTAATACTCTTTTGATTTCACTCTCTTTATACTATAAAATCTTATGCTTGCATAAAAATAATAAAAAAACACATATTACTATAATTTAGATTCATGATCATCCAATAGGAAAACATACATAATTTGGTTAAATAGTTTTATAAATAATAAAAATTAAGAACAAATAATTATGGAGAAAAAAAATTAAATATGAACAATGATATAAAATTATCATATTTCCTCTATCAACTCCGATAGACCATTTGAATCAAACTTGTAAATTTTGATATGATGAATTTTGAGACTTTGTTGAAATACTTTAGAATAGAATATAAAAAAAAAAAAAAATAGGGGAAGAGTAAATAATTAAGAAAATAGGAGAAGAATGAAGTTTTGATTATTGTTATTTTTTAAAAATATATATATAGAGAGAGAAAATTTTGAGAAGAAAAAGTTTAATTTTAACGTTAAAATCAATTTAAGGTAAAACACAAGAGTTGTTTACCAAAAACAATTAAGTGAAGAAATTTATTATCCTAAAAATTAAGTGTTCCAATTTTTTTTTTTTTATTCAAGATATTTTAACAAGTTACGAAGTAAATTATTAATTGATAATATTTATTACTCTAAATAATAGGTTAAATTTGTTTAGAATTTTAACGAAGTCAAAATCCTATTTGTTTAGAATTTTAACAAAGTCAAAACTCTACAAGATTAATAATATATTTATTAAATATTTTTAAAAATATTTATAACATGTAATATTATGAAAACAAATTGAGACCCCTATTTTTTGGACCCTAGCATAAGCCTTAGTGATATATGCCTTGAGCCAGCACTGGCTCAAACATGACGTATTCTACAAACTAATCCCTTCCTTAATTTTAATTAACAATATATATATCTTTAATAAGATAAACGATGACTCCAATTTATTTGGAATATATTGCAACTATATATATATAAATATATAATTAGGTTAGAAGAATACATCACTGATCATATCCCTCCATGGTTAATGAAAACAAAACTTTACTTAATAAGGATTATGTAGGTGCATGCTTTCTGATGCCACCACTTGCGTCTTGTATTTTTTTTTTTTTTTTTAATATCACAAGGGAATTTTGTGTTAGAAATTAATTTGTTGTCACTTGATGATTTGATGAAGGATTTCCAGCCGAGTATAGGAAAAGATCAATGAAGGATAATAAAGTTTATTGGTAGTTTTTTTTTAATAGTGGAGTGATATTATTGACTAACATAATTTCATGAATCGTTTTAATTTTTTTTTTTATTATGATAATATTAGAGAAAATTATAAAAAGTACTATATGGTGGTTAGCGTTTTTATTTTAAATTCATAAAAATTTTGTTTGAACAAAATAGAATTTGAGATTTTTAATTTTAACACTTTAAGATCTACAGTTTTAACACTGGCATAATATCCACGTGGCATAAGTAATAATCTATGTAGGTTTACAACCTTAAGACACATGAGGGCCATATCAGCAGCTTTTGACAGTATTAAGTCTATATATTTCAAAATACTAACAGTAAAAATCTCATATTCCACATTTTATCAAAAAAAAAAAAAAAAAAAAATTTACGAATTCCAAAATAAAAATAATTACAACCACAGTATACTTTTTTTTATATTTTTTCCTTATTTTTCCCATAATATTATTTCTATAAATAAGTCCATACTATTATAGTGAGGATGGTTTTAATGATAATTTTTAATACTTAAATTATCATTGACTGTTTGGTTTGAAATTATTGAATCAATATTTGACATGACACATAAGTTCAATTGTCTCGCAATTGAGTTTTTTTTTTTTTTTTTTTTTCTTCCTAAGTCCAATTATCATTTAATAAGCAGGTGATCCTCTTTCTTCTTCTTCTTCTTCTCTTTCTTTTTTTTTTTTTTTTTTTTTTTTTTTTGACACTTAGCAGTTGATCCATCTAGGTCAGGCTAAAAATTGTCATTTGAACAGGAATAGATATTTCTGCACTGATATTGTATAGAAATTAAATATAGATTTAAAAGAGTTAATCTTAAAAATTAATCATTAAGTTTGAAAAGTTTATTTCTATATTAAAATAATAAATTTTTTTATTTTTAATAAATGTGAAATTTCCACACCTTATTTAAATTATAATAATATGCTTAAAAATTGATATGTAAATAGGTTTTTTTTCTCAACAAAATAAAGAAATTGAGTTAGACACTAGAATTTTCCACTGGAATTTATATTTGGTGGTAATTGAATTTTGGAGACCACACAAGTGAAGTTTGTACAAAATCCATGGACCATTTTGCGTTTGCAGGGTGTTCATTGATAAGTTCCATCGACATCAATTTTGTTTTCTAAGTAATTATATAGAAACAGATAGAACAAGAAATCTGGTTGAGAAATATTAAGTGTGGATAGTGAGAGTCCAATCACATTCTCTCTGAAAAAATGCTCTCCTGTCTGCAAGGTCTAGTAACGCTTTAATTTAGAAGAATGGGTTTTAATGTGATATCACTTAGGGTGCGTTTGGGTCGAGGTTAAAAGGAGTTAAGTGTTACTCCTGTAATACTTTAACCCTCTTTAACCTTATTTGGTAAGCTTTTAGATATCAAGGTTAATGTTTAACCTCCTTAACAATTGCTTCCAATTAAACTTTAATTCATTAACCTAAGAGAGGTTAGGGTAAAAACGTGTAATAAAAATAAACGCGCAAAAAAGATGCCTGACTGTCTATATTATAAAAGGAAAAGGAATTTTTTTTTTCTTTTTTATGGATATTTTTTTATTTTGGATTTCATTTATAGAATTGTTTAACTAAATTTGTTTTTTTGATTTTGTTTAGTTTTAGATAATGATTGAGTGCAGATTTATTTTTATTTTTTTTATAGTATTACTTTATTCATTAAAATATGATAAGTTTTTTCTTAAAAAATATATATAATTTGTTTTAGTTAGTAAAAAAATTGTGAAAATATTTTTTTTTTTAAATTAAGTTTTTTCATTAAAAAAATTAATATTTTATACAAAACTCAGTTAACTATGTTAATAGTTTATCCATTACCCTTGAGTTGCCAGACAAGATTAACAATTTAACTGTTACACCTGTAACTATTACTCCCTTAATAGTTACACTTGTAATTGTTACACTCTACATTTTTAATATTAATTAGTAGAAAATTGTGCACTCAATTTGGTGTGAGGGATTAAAATTTATTTAAATCTATATAAAATTTAAAATAATTTGAATTTGAATCACTCAAATTTGAAAGTTGATTTGAAGATCAATTTCTGTATTCCTTTAATAAGATTTGAGTCCCATATATTTAATTAATTTGTTAATGGTAATATTTTTGTATGAGACCTGTAACTAATTGTTTCTACACAACATGAGTTTTTAACATTTGCGCCAATTTATAAATGCACCAACATGTAAGTATACATTTTCCAATTTGTATGTAGCTAAGCGAGTTGTGAGAGTTTTATCTATTTGTATTATTGATAGCTCATTCCACATTCCAGAGGAAAAAAAAAAAAAAAAAAGTTCACCCTACTCATCAAATTTATCCACAATCCAGGCTTGAAGTGATTAGCAAAAATCTGACTGGCCAACTTTCACCTTTTTTTTTTTTTTTTTTTTTTTTTAATTTTTTATATATGTTGACCCCTAAACTTATCCACAATGACAGTAACAGCCTTTAATTAATTTAAACCAGAGGCCTATTGTATGTGAGCTCACCTAAAAAAACATTAAAAAAATATCTATAACTTAATTATGAAGTTTCTTTCAATGGATCAAAATAATATTATAAGCTATATAACATGAAATAGTTATGAAGTTTTTTTTATTAATTATTGAAGGGATATATGTATACAATATACTAGCTAGAATATATTATGAATATCTCAAACATAAATAAGTTAATGTAAAAATTTAATAGAGAAGTTCTTTTTATAAGAAATTGTAAAAAAATCTAAACTTTATTATAATAAGATTTTTTTTGTAATAATAATAGTAATAATAGACGTTTAATTTAGAAAATATGAAAAAATCTTGTAAAGAAGGATTGCACAAATTATTATAAAAAGTAAATCACTATATTAGAATAGGAATTATTATTATATAATTTTGTTTTTATATTAACGAATAACAATATAATTATATATAATTAATTAGTATTTACTTGTAGACTTAAGAATATGAAGTTTTGATTTTCTTAATAATAATTAATAATAATAATAAGGAGAATTAATTAACAAAGAAAATAATTATAATATCTTTAGTTGGGATAACTTAGGAATTAATATATAAAAAAAAAACTAAAAATATTTTCGTCTATAGATATGTTCTCCCCTCTTTATACATTTATATCTATTAGAAATAGATTGTAGATATTGGTGTTTTTTATTTTTAAATAATTTTTAGTTGCAGTAACATATTTTAATATTGAGTACTTGAAGACTAAGTTTTCCTGGCTGGCAAGTAGGCAGCCTATTACGTATAGCATCTTGCAACGAACATTATTAATTTTTTAATTTAAAAAAATAAAAAAAAAAAATTCAATCCATTTGATAGAGTCTCTGACTTTCACATAACTTCATTTCCAATTCACGAGTGCTAAAATTGCTAACTAAGCCAAGAATCCAAAAATAAGAATATAGCTATAGATTAAGTTTACAGTTGATACAACAATGGCCCTTTGGCCAAGAAACATACATAACCGTTACTTTTTTTAATTTGGATACACTTTTTCAAACATTACAAATCATAAGTATTTACACAAATCTAAATCTTCTATGCATATATATTAAACCTTCATTTAATTAATTAATTAATAACTAATTACAAATAATAACAGCACAAATTAAAGTACATGTGTCCCCCTTTGGTTTTCCACATGCTCCATCATCTTCTTCTTCTTCTTCTTTATCTTCTATTTTCACACTTCCACACTAAAAACATACTACAAAAGCCATGTGTTCCCCCTTTGGTATTCCACACGCTTTATTTTTACCATTCCAAACATTTAAAAAAATAAAATAAAAACATGAAAATAGACTTACTATTTATGATACACCATTCGACGAAGCTCTTAGAGCCAGCTTTAATTTTTCTTCAATATCTAAAATTTTCATGATCATGTAGCTACTCGACGAGAAGTCAAGCGACAAAGAGGAGATTGAGCTCCAGTTGATACAATAATTTGAGTTGTAGAAGTATTCATATTAGAACCGTAAGTTGAAGTTGTTGTAGATAAACCATAATCTGATTCGAAAAGTCTTATTTCAGATGCTTGAAACCTGCCTGAATCATCACCAGGAAGTCTCATATAGGAAGCTGAAGGTGAATCACTAATTAGCCATGACCCTAAAGGCCCTTCTTTTCCATTCTTGTATTGCATTATAGCTCTATACACAAAAGGAATAAGACCCTCCATTCTCTTATCCTTTTTTTGAAGACTTTGGAATTTTATTTTTTTTTTCTAATTTTATTTAGGCTTTAATTTTGGGAATTGAAAGTGGAATATAAGGAGAGAGTTAGGGGAGGAGATTGGCTTAAAAGAGAGTGGTGGTGGTGACGTGGAGTAATGAATTGGAGTCCAGCTCTTCACGTTAGCTAATTAACCCAAGCAAATTGATATTGAAGGAGACTTACAATAGAAACCCACACGAAGACCTTGAAAAAAACATGTAATGAAAGCTATATCTAAACTTACACATGTCTATCTTTATATATCTGTATTTTTGTAACATCTTACCAAATCTCATTAAAAAATCTCATCTATTTTAATTTTTTTATTATTCTTTTGGTTGTTTTGTTGAGTTTTTGTGAGCTTTTTTAATTTGGTTGGCCGGTTTATGATTATATAGTATTTCTTTTTTAAGACAGTGGACCATTCACATATTTCTTGTGGCTAGTTTCTTTTTACACTTTTTTTTTCTTTTATTGTCAGTTTGTTTAGATGTGGTTTTAGAGTAAGGTATTTGATAGAGTTGTTGGTGCATTCAGGTGGCGCCACTTGTATTTTTCCAAAATCTAATTTAATTAATTTATTAACAGTAAGTACAATGATTTTCTCATTGTAATTCAAATTTAAAAAATTAATAGTTTTAGAGATAATTACAATTCAACTAGAACTTCATTAGTATTAAAATCTCAATTTTTAAAATAAATTATAATACATTTTTTTTCTTTAAAGTTTAAATTTCTTACCAAAACTTACACTGGAAATAATTATCACAATAAGCAAAATTTAACTTGTGATGTCAATCCACCAAAAAAAATAATTTAAGAATAGTCAAAATAAATAAAAATATTTGAGTTGCATAATAGGAATATTAAATTCTTCTTTTAATAATTCTCATTATAATTGAATTAAGGACTCGAATTTCTATCCTTCACATATATACAGAAGTAATGAAAAATCCAATCAGACTATATTTTAATTTTAAAAAAAACGAATGCTAACTGTTGACATCTAGGCCAATACAACAAGAAACAGCTAGCAAGATCAGATTTGTGATCCATTGCTATTCCCTAGCTATTACTATGGAGTATGGACATGCTAGAAGCAAATGGCAAGAAAAGCACGTAATGTATAGCTGTGTGTATGTTGGTGCCATTTCTATTCGGCTGACTGACTCTAATTTCACAAAGAATTTTTGAGATCTTGTGTCTTTCTCTAGTTTGCTTAATTTTGACTCATTACTGTTTCTAGCTACTACCTAAATCCATTTCACTAGTCAAATTCTGGGGTTTTACTTCAATAAAGTATATAGTAATTACCTTTAACTAATAAATTTACTGTTGACTCGATTTGGATTTTCCCAGGAAGAACCATCACAGTCCATTATCCATTATCTATAGCTAGTTTAGTTAAAAATTAATTTGAAACCGTCTTTGGATAAAAGAATTCAATGGCTGCAGCCTTAAGTTATTGAAATTAATTTATTAATCAATTAAGAAAAGGAAAATCAGTGTAAAAACCAAGGAAAGCAAGAAAATGTTGGTGTCTCTCAAGCAAGAAGAAAAGAATAAAAAACGTGTTATCAGTTTATATAAATTTTGGATAAGACTAGTTCCATCGCAAGTCACAACCGTGTATTAGAAAATCCTGAATTAAGAATTTCTTATACCTTTTTATTTTCTATAAATAAATAGAAATTTTAAATTACCAACTCTCTCTCTCTCTCCCTCCCATTGTATTTGGAAGTTTTTTTTTTTTAATTAGAATTCAATTCCAATCATTTTATAATAATAAAATTAAAATTAAACGATTGAATTTATTGAAATTTTATTATTTAGAATTAGAATAATTGAAAAATAAAAACCTATGTATTTAATTTCTGTTTGACCCTCATTTTTGTTCTAAAAACTTATTTTGAATAGAAATGTCTTGACTTTACACCAATAATGAATTTGATTTAATAAATATAATTCTTGTAATTAAAATCATGTAATTTTCTTATATAATTTTTATTTCTTTCAAAATAACTTCTTAATCAATTTGAAAGAATATTATAATTTAGTGATTATTTGCTTTTTGAATATAAGATTTGATCACATAATGATCAATTGAATTCTTTTTTTTTTTTTTTTTTTTTTTGGTTTTCAACACTTTGTAAGTTTTTAAGTTAATCATTGATTACATAAGATACACTAAAAGAATACATGCATTTTCTTCTAATATTCATATGAAATCTACTTAATTATAAAAATATGCACTATTATTAATTCAAAATGATTTTTATATTGATCATTATAATATTTTTAGGCCAAATAATCCCTCTAAAAAAGATTTGAAAATGAAACCTTCCAACCAAAATCCTTAGACTTATATTTAATTTCTTGAGGCATATATATATATATATATATATATATACTCTTGTATTCTCTAAAATAGAATTTCTTTAATCTTCTTTTCCCTGAAGAAGAAGATAAAAAAAAATTGGCTTTGACATGTAAGTTATGCTTTGCTTGCCTCATCAAAAATACCCACTCCATTAATTGTCTGCATCGTAGATGAAGTCATTGTTTGCATCATTAGGATGATCGGACGGTCACAAATTAATGTTGCTGTCATTTTCTAAATCCAATAAAATTTTTATTAGCTTCAAAGCAGAGATCGATCACATTCTATACTCTAAGTCTAAGCCAAAGCAAAAACTGCGTGCTATTGTGGAAGGGTTAGGTGAAAGGAAATTGAACAAACTGCAGATGGTGTCACACTGTCGCCTTCCAAATTGGTATTATTTTCCCTTTTGAACAGATCCATACCCAACAAAATTAAAAATAAACATCAACTTTCTTTTTCATTATTATATATAATATGGTTTAGTGGCATCATCAAGCTACCCACATCATTTATATAGATCAAGTGGCAAAATTAGGGAATTTCATCATTTCCGTGATTTTAAAATCAAACCAATCTTAAATTGATTTGTTGATGAATTTAATTTAATTAAAAATCAGATAAATAGTGATTTTTAAGTTGAAATTATATTATACGAAATTAAAATTTTAATTTTAATTTTTTATTTTATTAGTATGATCAGATTTGTTCCAGTTTTCAAGATACTGCTTCCAACGTTGTGGTTGATAAAATATTCAATTATCAAGTTATTTTTCTTTGTATATATAATTTTTATATATTGGGTTAATTAATTTTGTCATCCAATAATCTTAGATAGTTCTTAGTGTGGGATAAATAATGATGCCTTGACTAAAATTGCAAGTGTGTCTAAACAAATAATAACAGCAATATTCTTAATTAGTGGATTTATAAAAATTACAATAATGTCAACAGAGAAGACTTTTTTTTTTTTTCTTAAATGTGATGTTAAGCCAAGCTAGAGTAATTGAATATCTGTCTTACTTAATTAGATAGGTCTTTTTATAAACTACTACTAGTAATTATACTTAATTATAATCATTTGAATATAATTAAAATGCTTATCAATTAAACATATATTAGCTAGATAAGTACACGTAGTTAGCGATGACTTTTGCCATATAGTTACTAGAAGAAATTAGAATAAAGAGTGTTGATATATCATATATCCACTCCTAATATTTTACCACTTACTCTTGGAAATTGGAATTAAGGACAAAAATAAAAAAAAAAGATAATTCTAAATAATACAATTACGTTTGACATAATAAAAGTAATTATGTAATTTTTTTATACAATTTATAATGTAAAATAAGGATACTTATTATTATTTATTTTTTACTGTATGATATGTTCAAATTATATTGGTTTGCGTTAAACTTTTTTTTACACAACTTGCGTCACCTAACATTATCCATAAAAAAGAAAATAAAAGATATTCAAAGTTTGGGCAAATCTTGTAGTGTGTGTTTGATATTAAGTTTAAAGTGTTTTAGTTTAACAAAAAAGTTTAAAGTGCTTTTAATAAATTGTTTTGGATTCTATAAAATTTAGGAAATTATGGTTATGGAAAAGCTAGATTTTCTAATATTTTTCAAATTATAATTTATCAAAAGTAATTAATTTTTTTTAAAAAAAATAATTTAAAATACAATTTTTAAAAGCATATTAAAGCTCAATCCCAAACATACACTTAATGGCATATTATAATTTCAGTCAACTTCAGTCTTTTTTTTTTACGCTATCATCTTTCAAATTATTTGTTTTTTATTTTTATTTTTTTATTGGAGGTTCAACAAACTGAAATAATATTGCAGGTTACATAACAAATGGTAGCTCATTTCTTTAATATTTATCACTAAATTAGAAACAATTTTTGTAATTTTGGATATTGGAACCCAATACTTTTCACTTCTCACACTCTTAAAAGAGATGAAAAGATTAATCAGACCACACATGATTAGCTTGGGTTTTACTGTTTAATAAACTCATTTTAATTTTTTTTTATAAATTTAAAATTACTATTTTATTTTTATAGAAAATATGATCTAAAATCCAAAAAAAAAAAACTAAACTAAATTTAAAAGTTAAATCTATTTATATCTATATTAATTTTTCTAGAAGATTGTCTCTCTACTAAATTTTTTATTTTTTATATTAACATTAAATTTTATAATGTAGTGTAAAAAAAATTAATTAACTACAAAATAATTAAAAAAATAAAAATAAAAAATGTAAATACTAACCTACGTAAATTTCCTATTCTTAATTTAGTGTTATATATGGTTGCAACTTTTCATGTTGTTTTTTATTCCTAATTTTAATCTTTCTAACTTATTTATTTGTTAATGGTTATTTATTGTAAGTTGTGAGGAATGTTTTCATATCGAGTAAAACTTTATTAAGATCAACTTTTATGTAAAAAAAGATAGATATTTGAGTTTCAAGTCTATTAATAAACTAATTATTGGAGTGTTTTAACAAAATCATTATGACTTTAATTTTTTATTATTGCTTATAATTGTTTTTTTAGTAATGCTAAGTAACGCAAATTGAGTTAAAAAAAATTTGACGCAAACTAATATAATTTAAACACATCATTCACTAATAAATAAATAAATAATAATTACTCTTATTTTACATCATAAATTATATTAATAAATTACATAATTGTCCTTATTGTGTCAGATGCAATTGCGTCATCTAGGATTATCCTTGTTTTTTTATAAAATAATGAAAGAAGATAAATAATTAGTTATTATTGATATAATTTATTAATTAAATTAAATAAACTAAAAGAAATAAAGCATATTTATTAATTTTAAATTAAATTAATTATCACATAAATGATAATGGTCTTATATTTATTTTTGATGTTTTTTAGAGTTTATGTATCAATTTAATTTCTTTGTTAAACATATATAATATTTATTATAAATCATTTAATAAATAAATAAACATAGTAGGCGGGTTATTAAACTAGTTGAGAGTTAACCTTCAATTTCTCATAATTTTTCGAGATTTAAAATTGAAAACCTTTAACGGCTCCAACTGAGAAGTATCAAACTATAATTTTAAGTTGGGATTGATTCCCCTTCTCAAACTATATTTAGAAAATAAAATAAATAAAGAATAAATTACTATTTAGTCCTTCAAATTTGACCTAATTGATTAAGTAGTCTTTATTTTTTGAAAAACTAACTAGTTAGTCTCTATATTTTGATTCTGTCAACATTTTAGTCCTTCCGTCTATTTTCGCCGTTAAATAATTATGAAAAGACTAAAATGTCCCTCATTTACTTTTAAATTTTCCCTCACTACCATAAGACCTCATGAAACTACTAACAAACAAAGTAATTGGGAATCAAATGGAAACAAATCAAATGCTAACAAGTCTTCAATTATTTTGGACTAAACTATCTTGCAAACATATCAAAACAATTAAAAGAAAAAAGAAAAAGAACAAATGTAAGTACAGATCAAATGAACCCAACCATTCCACTACTCAGTCTCACATTCCTACCCACTAACAATATTCACATACACATCATAATGGATCCTACACAGGCACCATTGTATGGATTTTAATTGCTTCATTTCCATTTTAATTGCACCATTTTCCATTCATGTTGAATTCAAGAAATAAACCCAGGTAGTTGAATGAAACCATCCATCACCACTGCCATCGCCACATGAAGCCATTAACAATAATAAGCAAGTAAAATTAGAATAAAAAAATCAAAGTTACCCAAATTACCCTCTCTATCTTTCTTTCTCTTCCTCTCGGTTTCTTTCTTTCTTTTTACCCAAAATAGAAACAATAGGTCCAAGATTCACAAATAGAAACAGTAGGTCCAAGTTTGGGAACGACGATCAGAGCAATAAATTAAATTTCATCGAAATCTACTGGTTGTCTTTTGAGTCGCCTCGTCTAGCCTAACGAATCGCTCCACCATCGTCGGTTCTTGGTCGCTGTCAATCGCCGATCGTTGCTACCCATATCCTCTTCCATCACCGATCGCGGCCGCTGCTCCACACCTATAATCGTGCTAGACTAGTAACGTTTTCTCTTGTGCCACCGAGAAGGAGAGGGAGAGAAAAGTGGAAAGTATTCAATAGATGGGTGGAAAAGGAGAAGGGAAAGTGGTGTGTGTAACAGGAGGGTTAGGTTACATAGCTTCATGGCTGGTGAAGCTCTTACTCCAACAAGGTTACACTATTAAAGCTACTGTTCTGGATCTAAGTGGGTTATCTTTTTCTTTTTCTTTTAGCTACTTTTGATGTCTCTTTTGAGTTTAATGTGGTAAAGTTAGCGACTTTTTTGATTTTTCTGCACAAGTTTAAGTTTTTAGATTTTGGGTTTGGTTTACTATTTTTCTTAGCATTCATTAGCCCGTCTCTTTACTTGATTTTTTTTTTTCCAATTATCTCTAATACCCAACAGCTCAAATCAAGATAAAAGTTAAAAAAAAAAAATTATGAATCAGAGAGAGTGTAGGAATAAATTACTTTTATTTTGATTATTAGGGTAAATTACCTTTTTTATGGTGATTGTGAATGAAATTGTAAAGAGAGATAAGGGGATGGGAGAAGTTGAGGGTAGTGTAGAAATAAAATTATTTTTTATTTTTACTTTTTAAATTTTTAATGGAAATATGAAAAAAATTGGACGAAAGGACTAAGTCCATTGACTGAATCAAAATATAGGAATTAACTAGTTAATTTTTTAAAAATGGAGACTACTTAATTAATTAGGTCAAATCTGAAGAAGTAAATAGTAATTTGTCCGTAAATAAATAAACCTTATGTTACATACTAATACTGTGGAACGGATTGTGGAAATTGGACCAATATAATTGAAATGAAAATTAAAAAGCCCACAAAGACCAAGCACAGCCCTATCATGTCTCAACCAGTGACATCCAACGATAGAGATTAAAACGTATGACATCCAACGGTTATCAGTTTTCGTAGGCATTGCGCACTGTACAAGCCACCGAGTGATAGTTCGCAGTTTATGCTCGCTCATGGTTGTGTAGCTTTCCCTGCAATTATCGTGTCGTTGAAGAAATTTTAGGGTTTTTTCAATTCAATTGTTGTCGACTAAGAAATTTATAGGGTTTAAAAAGGAGAGATGGGTTTGACTAATTTCATTATCACGGTGGCCGGAGTCAGCGCCGTTATTCTTATGCTAAGAAGCGATGTGAAGCAATCGGCTTCCATTTTTAGGCGCAACGTCAAGCATATCCGCAACTGGCTCGAAGAGGAATCCGCCGCCGCCTCCAAGTACGCGCTCTTTATTTGTATATATATGGTTGATGCTAATTCATTTCTCATTTGAATTTGAATTCATGAATGGCATGATAAACTTGAAATTTATGGTTAATTTCAATGAATTGAATGATTTTTCTTTTGTGCCCGTTTACCTAACTAAGAGGGAAAAACCTGGAATTGTGAATATTTGATTTAGAGGCTTTACTGTATATGAGATTATTAGAGATGTAAGGTTAGTTTGTTCGCTGTTATGCTTATTTATCAAGGATTGTTTAGCCCGTATGTATTCTCAATCAGGCCTCAATTTCAATTACATAGGGTCTTATTTCTCAGCTGAAATTTTATACGAGTTGTGATTTAGAATTTATCCACAAAATTTGAGAAGTTTGTTAATTTTCTTTCTCCATTAAACACAATATGTTCATTTATCTTGGTCTTGGACGAGCCTGCTTTTAAGATTTGTGTGCTTGTTTTATTTAGTATTCCTATTTCCATGCTTGCATTAGGTATTTATGTCAGAAATTCAAGTCTAGCATTGGGTTAAGTAATCCTTGCAATGATCTTCTCATATCTGAATTTGAATCGGGTTCTCTGACCTCCCTTCATCAGTCGAAACTTTTGTCATTGTTTGGATATTATCTCTTATATTGGAAGCTTGGGATTTGAAAAACTTTTGCATCGCAGGTCCTGCAATCTGGGACATGATAAACTTTTGTGTTGATCTTTCTAATATTGGAGTGCCCCCCTTCCCCTGTTCCCCTTTGACACTGTGTTTCTCTGCATCTAGTTCTTGTTTCAATCATCTTGGGGAGAGATTCTTTACCTTGATGCTTACACACAGTTGCGTATAATTGCAGGTCTTATTTATGCTCTTATTGGTTTTTCTGCATAATGTCAATTCCCTATATTGACAGAGCCAGGATTTTAGGTCAATGGGTTTGAAAATAAATTTTTCCTTAAAATGAGTCTCTAAAATTTTGATTCTTAACCTGGGGTTTGAAAGAAGATTTTCTAAATCAACTTAACACGAGCTGCTTTGGAACTATTTTCTATAGTTTTATGAGGAATGCTTTCTTGATATCTAATTTTTTGCTCAATTGGTTACTTGAATGGTGATTTTCTCTTTATCACAAATTTATCAATTATCCATATTTTTCTTTTCCTGAGAGCACCAAATTTATCCATAACTGGTTCATAAGAAAATATTTTAATTAAATCTAGTTTCCATTTCCAATTGAATGAAAAAAAAAAAAAAAAAAAGCCACAATAATATATTGCTATTATTAAATATGTACAAAGAATGAGGAAAAAAAAAAAAAAGCAACATGAAATATTAATTAGAAAAATATAAAATAATTGAATAATTCTCCCAAATAATGTGTGTTTTGAGGTTTGAGGTTCTGAAACTTAATAAGGAGATGGGATGCTTGGGGTGCATAAGATCTTGATTAGCTTCATATAGAGCAACAGCAGACTTGTTCTAAAGGGAACATAGGCTTTTAGTGCTTCATTTCATGCCACTGCTGAATTTTCTTCTAGTTTAGTGGTGAACTTGTGTTGTTCTTGGTGTCTTTGCTGCACTGTTTCAGTTTTCTTCAGTGATAATGCTGATCCTCTTTTGCCTATATTTAAGTTGTAGCTCTTGGTGTCTTTTGCCTATTTTTGTTGGGATGGCTTGTGTTGCTCTTGGTGTCTTGTGTATATTGCATGGACTATGACTTTAGTTGGGATGGCTAATTGGATTTTGTTCTTTATTTCTGTTCTCTTTTTGAGGGTTTGTTTTGAAGGAATTGTTACATGTAATACAATGGATAATCTTGAAATGTTTTGAATCTTTGAAATTTGTATAATCTCTTACGCTAATATTACTCAAAGTTATGCATTTCTCTTGTGTGAAATATGAATTTTCTTTATGTTGGCATTGATGACTTGCCATTCCAGCCCAGGACATTGTACTTTGACATCAAATTCAGTATATATTGTATTATTGAAAAAACGCTGAAATAAACAGTTGTGGTTATTGTGCTCTTTTGTGGTTGTCATGTGTTTAAATTGAATGAGTTACTGCTATTATTGAGAATTCCTTTTGGGCATTGGTGCCAACAATATTTATTTTTTGGTGCCAAACACTATTGATTTGAAGTCCTTTTGGTATTTGATTTGAAGGATAAAGATTTCATGTTCTGGCTAACATACTGGAAAAATGAATCATTTTCACTTATCTAAATTATCTCATATCTTTTAACATGGATGTTAGTGTGTGACAGATGCAAAAATAACAAAACTTTCTGTTATAATTTGGTTATAGGAAATTTTTTAACTCAAAGAAGATTAGCATATAATTATTATTAGAACTTAGCAAGTCTAACTTCATTTTTATTCACTTGCTTTTAATGGTTCTTCGAATGTATCTTCTTATGTATGGTTTTTTTAACTAACTAAAATTGTAACTTCTATTATGGATGCTAATATGAGATTAATGTACCTTATTCAGGGCTTCAGAGAAAGCAACACCTAAGGAATTGGAATCAAAGGTTCCTCAAAAAGACATTCCTAAGGAGGACAAGCACTAGTTAGAATAAAGCTTACAGTTGAAGAGAGGTTCTTGTCTTTTCCTTTCCATTTGATGCTATAGTTAGAATAATCTTGATCAATGTCTAGAGATATTTGCATCTAAAATTTCTTTAATTTTGTTTAGCCTTTTTGCAGTCACTTGATATGCCGGTATGTATCTAGCAAGAATTAAACCATATTGATATTGTTATAGGAAGTTCTATTGCATTTCAGCTTCAGCATTTATTTATGACTTACAGTTTTGATGGCTCTTTTCATGAAGGTATTGTATTGTCATATATTACAGCTGTAAGTCTCTTTTTCTGCACGATGAAAACAAATCATTTTATGTATGATTTAATCTCTGATCTTAATTTTCTATCTGAACTGGAAAAATTGTAGGGTGGTTCAAAATTGATTACATAAAATCAACAGTGATAACTGACATATTTGTAGCATTTCTCAACTAAAAATTCCAGGGGAAATTTTTTGTTGTATCACTCTAATTATCATATACTATCATTAATACCAGTGCAAAATTGTAAAAAATTTCAAGAGTTGCCAAATTCCTAGAGGCTAGAGGCATAACATAACTGGATTGCATAAAGTGGATTAAACCAATTCCAGAATAGAAGCTGGAAGCCTATAACCCTTGAGGCCATGACATGAAAATGGAGAGCACAATGTAAGCTAAATTATTATTTTTATCATATATAATATAATTTTCAATAGTAAATAGTAAGACGAAGTTTGGTGAAACAAAGAAATGGGAGAAGAGGACAATGCAGAGGAGCAAAAGAGAAGAAATAATTTTTTTTAATTGAAGAAATTCTGACTCTCTTAACTGGCTATCCAGGTTGACAGATTTTAAATTAACAGCTGAGATTGAAGAGAGCCCATCCAACGGCCAAAATTTTTTGGTTCACGGTACCCTGAAGGTACCCAAGAAAAACTTCTCTTTTGGTCCAAAGAGAAGAGAATATGCATGCAGGCTTTATATAAAGCATAAAGATGGTGAGTCGCAAAAGCTAAAGGAATGGTTGATGTAATAGGGAATTATTTTGTTTGTTCTTATATGGCTAGCATATGATTGCTGTTGAACACTATTCCTAAGCAGTGACACAAACTTTGGAGGCAAGTCAATAAGAAAGAAGATATGAATTTTAAAGGAATTATTAGGTAAGACCATTGCATGTTTCTTCTTTCTATCCAAATTGAGATGAATTTTATATAATAAGACTCCCTTATTGGAATCATATCATTGTGAAAAATAGGGAATACAAATTTTTTTTTACATATGAGCAGTGTTAATAATATTATTTCCTATTTTTTGTATTTTTTTTAAAATGTTATTTTATCAATCATCTTTAATATTGCCGGTATTTTTATACATTTAATATTATTAAAAGTTTACAAATTAAATTCTTAAATATTATTTATATTTTGTTATATTTAAAAGGTGAGTTATTAAAATTTGAATATCTAATTTTTTATGTTATAAAATTGATATTTCACCGAAATGTTGACTCAATAAAAATGGGTTACATTGGCAAATAAAAATAAAAATAAAAATAAATAAAAATGGGTCCATTTTCACTAAAATGATTTCCACATCAGCGTCCATGTAGATCACTAAAGATGAAATAACCTAACTACCCTTCAATCTCTCACTTCTCTCTCCTATCTCCCCCTCCGCCCTTTCCCAAACGCAGTCGCATCATCATCGCCACCTCTTTATCCCATAAAAGAACAGCCGCAGTAATAACCGACGGCTAAGGATCAGCCCAGTCGGAGTGGAGGCTAGGTGCGGCCTCGAAAGAAGCGGCAGTGACCGCGCTGTGAGAAGAGGCAGCCAACGATGCACAGCGATCGGAGGTGTGAGAACTTGGGTTCGCGTTTGCGAACGGCGAGGAGAGAGAGTGATCTGCTGGAGCTTGCTGGATGAGGACCAACAGCGTCTTGCGGAGATCGGAGTTGCAGCGAATAGCGGAGGTCACGCCACTGAGTCCCGTCGATGGTGCTTCTCTGATCGGATTCTGGCTGTGATCGGCCTTAGAATACCCACTAAAAATCAAGAAATTACCATTCTTTTCTTTCTTTTTTACTTGCTAGAAACAAAATCAAAGAAATGGGATACTAGAATCGTTGTTTCATTTATGTAAAAAAGGAGGAAAAACAAGAAAGAAAGAGGAGGAAGATGAGCTTGAGCTCAGATGCTTTGACTACTACTCTCTGCAACTCAATCCAAGCTCTGAGTCGTGGGTTTGATGTTACATATGATATGAAGGCTATTGTATTGTAAAGGAGCTCCTGGGTCCAGGATGGTGCATATTGATGAAAAACATACCAGAGAGGCAAGGATCTAGTTCTCTCTTATGGGGTTCTAGTGCCCAATGTTTGAATTCTAAAATTAATTACCTGTATATGTCATTTTTTAAAATAATTTTCAAACTATGTCATTTTTTGGTCAGATGACTTTTAATCTGGTAATTGAAACACCGAATTTTTGTTAATAATAATTCGGTATTTAAACTACCAGATTTGACTGTCACATAAGCACAAATTTAATAGTTAAAATACCGAATTTGTGCTTAAATTAAAAATAGATGCAGAGCCATGCAGACACTTATTTTGAGGCATGAATCCGACACTTTTGTATTTAAATATATACAGCCATAGTTAATAAATAGAGCCATGCATATTAAAAAAAAAAAAAAAAGTATGTTTGTAATTATTTTTTTAAATTCATTTAAAAAAGCCATGAATAATATTAATAATAATAATAATAATAGAAAAATATTAAAATTTTAATAATATTAATAATAATAATAATAACATATTTGTCTTAAATAATAATGTATATAATAATAATTTTAATGTTCTTTGTAATAAATTTGTG
>CATKHJ010053934.1:0-10997 GCA_949750685.1 Vernicia montana
AATTAAAATACTAAATATTTCCAATTATACTTAATAATATCAATAAGTATTATTAACACTAATAATAACTAATTAACAATTATTTAAAACAATTATAATATCATTTTCACAAATAAATTAATACTTAAAATTTTTCTTAAAATTTTTATTAATCAAAATATTTATACCTTTAACAAATAAAATATCCAAAAATTAATATTTGACCAAATTAAAATTCAAAGTATTACACCTTTAAAATAAATAATTATGAAAAATAATAGTTATATATTTAATAAAATAAGAAATCTTAGAAATGAAAATGAAAATAGAAGGATAGTGAAAGTTTTAAATGAAAATAAATTTTAACATATTTTCTTATTTTTTAATTTTTAATTTGAAAAATGAAAACATAGCAAATTGAGAAATGAAACATAAATCTAGAAAAGAAAAATAAAAATATTTTTTTATAACTAAATAGATCTAAATGTTAGAATCTTGAAGATTCTTAAAACAGAAAATAATGAATTTCTTGTAAGTTAATGAACTTTTAGATGTATATGGTGTACTTATTTTGATGGTGAATCTTATCATAAAAATTCTATTAAATTATTTTACCATAAAAGTTGTATTTAATTATTCGATAGGTTTAATTTTCATTTATAATTAATTTGATATAATTATTAGTTTGATATTTATATTAAATATTTATATTGTATATAACATTAACAAAAATGATTTTTTTTAGGATAATTAGAGAAGAAATGTTGAATTTGGCCTCCTTGCATATAACTACTACATACAAGTCTCTCTCACGTCACAAATGACAGCTATAGCCCAATCATGTAGTATTATTTGATGGCAGGTACCGACAGAGAGGCGGCTAAGTTGACAAAATTTGGATCTTCTTGTATTTTTATTAATTTTTCAGAATTGATTTAGTTTTTTTAAAAAAATATTTTTTATTAATTTATATTAAATTAAATAAGACCTAATGCATATTTTTTTCTCTTAAACTTACTACCATTAGTTATTTTGTCCACCTAGAATATAAGAATGACCGATTTAACTATCTTAACTTAGTAAAATATCAAGTTCTAGCCCCTAAATATTCATTAGTGGAGCGCATATATTTCATGCAGGCTGAGATGAATAAATATTAAATAAGGTGGACTTTTTTTGACCTTTCTACAAATGGAAAAAAAAAAAAAAAGAATTTTCAATATCCAAAAAAAAAATATTTCTAGTATAAAAAAAAAAAAAAACATAAGAAAATAGAATTTTCAATCCATAACGTAAAATTCTCATGGTTTTCTTTTGTTTGAGCTATGCAACAAAGTTATTATAATTATTTTGTTTACTCAAAGCACTAATATCATTAAAATTATAAAACTCATAATTCATCTACTGTTTCTTCACTTTCTCGGCAAACAAACAAAGAATCGCCACAACAGCCTCCTCCTTCATTGTCTAACAATTGATTCATCTTAGAGCTTCAACGGAGTAGGACTCCGCCAAACTACCCATCACTTATGGAGCCAAGCTCAAAGGAGGAGCTTTCCATCTCAATTGGCATTGAATTTCTTAAAAAATTGTTGCAATTCATCTACCTGAGATTTGAGTTTGAGAGAATGAGATCTCGATTTGATTAATGGAGCTGCAGCGGCGGTGGGTGGAATCAATTGGAGAATCATTTGGTTTCTTGGACATTTTACTAGCCATTACCAATACTCTTTGTTCATCGGGTTTGTAATTTAGGTTTTTTTTTTTTCCATGTTTTAGTGAATTAATGTAGGGATATTGTAGCAATTGCATTTTTTGGCTGACTTGTTTTTTTGCTAAAATTAGGGATTTAATATGAATTGGGATTTTACCATTTGGAGGATTAATTAAAAAACAAAAAAAAATTTTGAATCCCCATTAGACCTTATTTAATATTCTGCGTGTAATCACGCTCAGTGCTGGCTAGACATTTAAGGGCTAGGTGTTGAAATTTTGCTAAGTTGGAAAGTTAAATTGGTTATTCTTATAGTTCAAGGGGCAAAATGACCTATGGCAGCAAGTTCAGAGGGGAAAATATGCATTAGGCCAATCAAATAACTCATATTTCGATCATGTCAACATGTTGTGCATCAACTTTTAATTGGTTTGAGTGATCTGAGGTTTTTTTTTTTTTTTTTAATTTTTATATATATATCTATATATATATATATATATATATAACCAGCAACAAAAGCCACCGCCAAATATATAAAGAAAAGGAGAAATATACCAAGAGTAACTAAAAATCACAATTACATGATCCTATAATTCTCTTTACCTTGAGCATTCAAAGCTAAGAAACTATTACAAAACTGAGGGGCCTGAGACCACCATTCGCTGTCAGAAATAGTTAAAGCATATTTGGAGAGCTTATCTATCACCGAGTTTCCTTGGCGAAAAATATGCAAAACATATATGGTCATCTGACTTACCTGATGAAGGCATCTCGACCAAAGGGGAAGAATAACCCAAGGCACATCAAAACTAGAGGTTTTGAATAAATTAACAACTTACGTTCAATCACATTAATGCAATACCCAGAATATGCATGTATGAACTTCTATTTGGTTATATGAATGATTTACAAATATTATATCATGTGTATTGATGAATTAGATTGATTAGAGTTAAGAATGAGATTTAAAGGTTTGAAAATCTGCATGTGGAGCTGCAGAGACAGAATAGCGACCGTAACAAGGAAGTCACGACCACGACAAGCTCATCACAACTGCGACCATGGGTGCGATGGTGACCGCGAACCTCTCTGCCTGAAATTACCACCAGAATGAACAGTCACGTGAACAGTATTATGTAGCGACCGCAATGGCCATATTGCGACCACTATATGGGAATCGCGACTGCGACTTGCATGTCGCGACCGCTACTCTCGTGGGGGTAGAATCGGGAGAACAGCTCTATATAAGGATTTAAAGCCCTAAAACTCATTCCACCCGATTTTTCTAAGCTACTAAACCCAAATTCTCTCAAATTTCTCTCAATTCATTCATTTTATGTTGGTGGAAACACATTTATTGCATGGTTAGGAAGGATTTTGAGTTAATTACTCCACTTTCTCTTCTCATTACTCAAGCATTTGAACCAAGATAAGTTAGAGTTTCTTCATTCCCTTCAATTTCTTTCAATAGATGTGAGTTTATGGTAAGATTAAGTTAAGTTAGCATTATTAACATTGTTAATTGAGTCAAGTTCATAGATTATATGATCTATTGCTATTATCCATGATTGAGTTTGTAGCTCCTCCTAGAGATAGAAGGAATGATGATGAAGAAGGGTGTGATCACCACATTTGCTTGCTATAGAGGTTGATTGTAAGCTATTTTGGATATTGCATTGTTAAGGTGAGTGATAATTATACTATTATGATTGTGTTTTGAACCATGAGGCATAAATGCCTAATTTTTTATGAACTACCAAATGTTTATTGATTATTGTTAAACATCCTCATTATGATATCAAATTCATTGTATTCTTGAACCATGATTGAACCAAGACCATGTTTATTGTATAACTATGACATGAACCTCTAAGAATCAATGCATGATAATGACCTATGATTCATAACCCCTTTTGTATAAATTTCCATAACCATGACCTTAAAGCAGAAAACCCCAACTCTGATGTGGGGCAAGATATTAGGCATTGTGCACAATGTACTCCATTGGATAGAGTAAAGTATCCAAGTCCTAACTAGGAAGGGCTTATCGTCCTAGCCGTGAGATCTGATCAATCTTGCGCAAAGATTGAAGGTATGCTCTGTTAAGAAGAGCCTTTACCTCTAATGTTCATGATTTAATATGTTATATGTCTCAGTTCTCGGTAACGCCTTATGGCATATACTCATTCTCATCAGGAACGTTAAGATATATGAACCTCTATTCAAGTTATTGCTATTTCTGCTAAAGATGATATGAACATGATGAATGAAACTTATGAACCATTGTTATTGTATAAACCATTGCTATTGTATGAACTATGAAACATTTCTTATGAGCCATCCTCGAAACACTAAGCCTCACAAGTATGGTAGTATAATGATTACTCACTGCTTTATCTCATTAATAATTTCATTTTTCAGGTGAGCTATAGTTTATCGGTTAAGTTTCCAAGGCATTCTTCTTCTCCAGTCCTCGAAAACTCAAGTGATTAATGTAAAGCTCAATTCTTCATATTTACTATTTGTATAGATGATGATGTAAACGTTTAGATGCTTCATAGTACATGTATTGAATGAGTATTCTTTGGGCCCTAAGGCATTAACCTACGGATGATGTATATTGTAAGATGCTATAAGATATGACTATTGATGAATGAACATTTGAATTATGAATATTATTGATGAGTATGGATTAGTAAGATCGTCTGGTTTAGATCTTGGGAGATTGTATGTGATTGGATTGTATGATATCGTTATAGATGATTGATTGGTAAGGTTTCTAAGAGTTTTCGGTGGCCTTACACCTTCCCATGCCCTAGGATCGTCGCAGCTCGAAAGTCAGGTCATGACAAAGTTGGTATCAGAGTGTAAGTTAAAGTCTACAGTAGACATAAATAAGTTATATGAGTTGTATAGTATAAGAACTACCATGAAGCATAGGAAATTCCTCATGTCAATAGAAGTCATCGTTATATGTAAATCCACGTTATCCTTATATGTTAATAATTCTTATATAAGTTTATATGTTATCATATAGATGCCAATAAGAAAAGGACGCCCTCCTCTTCCTAGGGGACCGCTTCGCCCTGGAAGGAGAGCTGCATCCAATGCTGCATCTATTCATGAAGAACCACCTATAAATAGGCGAAGGGTACAACATGATGAAGATGATTATGTACCACCTCCTCCAATGGATGCCATTGAACTCTTGAGAGAAGAGATAAGGCAATTGAGAGAGAAAAATCAAGCTTTGAGGGAAGCTCAACAAGTTCCAAACCTCCTCCGCCTCCACTAGTTGTACCTAGGGCACCTAAGGAGGATAGGGCTCCTCCTCCTCCGCTAGTGCCTATACCGGATAGGGGGGAGAGAAGAATACTTAATGATGGTGGGGTTTCCATCCAAGATTTCAAGAGACTTAAGCCTTTAGAATTTGCTGGGGAAGATGGTGAGAAACCTCAAGAATTTCTTGAGAAAATGGACAAGCTAGTCCATAGATTGCCTTGTTCAGATGCAAGGGTAATAGAGTTAGTGGGCCTTCAATTGGATAAAGAAGCATGACAATGGTACTTGAGAGATGTATAAGAAAGGGTATACAGTGAGAATCCTCCTATATGGGCTATGTTCAAACAAGAGCTCATAGATCAGTTCCTACCTGAAAGGGAACGATAGAACATGGCTCTACAGTTTGAGCAATTGAGATAGAAGCCCGAAATGAAGGTTTCAGAGTATGCTAAGGAGTTTAACAGACTTAGCAAGTTTGCCACTTACATAGTTCCTACAGAAGCAAGTAAAGTGGAGAGATTCATGATGGGATTGATTACTCCACTGTATAATGCTTTTCTTTCAGTGGAATTCCCTACTTTGGCTAAGTTGATTGATAAAGCCAAAATGATGGAGGCTAGGCACAAGACAGAAAGAGCTACTAGGGTAGAAAGAGAACATAAGAATAAGAACAAGAATAGGGGGACAAGGTAATCAAGGTAAACAAGGGGGAAAAAATATGCAAGTTCAGGTATATGAAGCTCCAGTTTCATCTACGGTGCATAGCCTACCGAGAGAGGGAGACCAAAGTAGAGGCTAAAACCGTAGTACTTCTGTGGCTTCAGCACTAATGAGCTACTGTGCACCACAGACTTTGTATCAGGATTTCGCGAATCCTACTTGTCTTAAATATGGGAAGAAACATGTTGGTACTTGCAGGTTTGCCTCTGGTGCATGTCTAGCTTATGGCCAGATGGGCCACTACATCAAGGATTGTCCTTAAAGGAAAGGACAGCATAGCATACCTGCAGTCTCACAACCTACAATTCAGATGGCTAGACCAGAAGCAAGGGGTTCTTATAGCTGTAGAAGGGAAATAGGCCAATCATCTGGTATAAGACTCACTGCAGCAGAGAAAGAAAAAGGAAGGGTATATGCATTGAATCAGCAAGAAGCCAGAGTAGTAAATACTATAGTGACAGGTATTATTCCTATCCAAGGCATGCATGCACGAGTCTTATTTGATTCTGGTGCCACACATTCCTTTGTGTCACCATGTTTTGCAAGGAAGATAAGGAAGAATAGAGAAAGTATGAAAGTTCCTTTAGAAGTTTCTACACCTCTAGGGGAAATTATAGATGTACATGATGTGTATTACTCATGCAAGGTAGAATTTGAGGGGAGAAAACTTTCGAGTGACTTGATCGAATTAGAAGTGCTAGAGTTCGATGTGATTCTTGGTATGGATTGGCTATCCCAACACCATGCACATATCGATTGTCATGAGAAGAAGATAGAGTTCAAGAAGGAATGAGAAGATGCATTTGTGTACCAAGGGGATAGAAGTGACATTCCTTTTAATCTCATATCTGCAATTGGGGCAAGAAGATTGTTGAGAAAATGATGTAAGGGATATTTGGCACATGTCGTGGATACGCGGAACACTCCTACTGAGGTTCATCAAGTACCGGTAGTCAATAAGTTTCCGGATGTGTTTCTTGATGAATTGCCACCTGAGAGGGAAATTGAGTTCAACATTGAACTTCTTCTAAGCGCACAACCAGTGTCTATTCCTCCTTACCGAATGGCACCCACATAATTGAAAGAATTGAAAGCACAGTAGCAAGATTTTCTAGATAAAGGGTTCATTAGATCGAGTAGTTTGCCATGGGGTGCACCAGTCCTCTTTGTGAAGAAGAAGGATGGTTCTATGAGGCATTGTATTGACTATCGGCAGTTGAACAAGTAAACTATCAAGAATAAGTATCCTTTGCCAAAGATTGATGACTTGTTTGATCAGTTACAAGGGGTAAGTTGTTTCTCTAAGATTGACCTCAGATTAGGCTATCATCAGCTCAAAATCAAGAATGAGGACATTTGCAAAACTGCTTTTAGGACAAGATATGACCATTATGAGTTCATGGTGTTTCCTTTCGGCTTAAACAATGCTCCTGCGGCTTTTATGGATTTGAAGAATCGAGTGTTCAAGCCTTTCTTGGATAAATTTGTGATAGTCTTCATTGATGATATCCTCATCTACTCCAAGGACAAAGAAGAACATAAAGAACATTTGAGAATTGCATTACAGACCTTGAGAGAACACCAATTGTATGCCAAATTGTCGAAGTGTGAGTTTTGACTCGATTGTGTTTGTTTCTTAAGGCATATAGTTAGTAAGGATGGAATCAAAGTTGACCCAAAGAAGATTGAAGCAGTGTCAAGTTGGCCTTGACCTATGCATGTGACAGAGGTCCGTAGTTTCCTTGGCTTGGTAGGTTATTATAGGAGATTTGTCAAGGATTTCTCCAAGATAGCCTCACCAATGACCAAGTTAACTAGAAAGAAAGTGAAATTTCAATGGGATGATGATTGTGAGAAGAGTTTCAACAGCTCAAGACATGTCTCACTACAGCTCCAGTACTTGCACTATCAGAGGGAATAGGTAGGTTTGCAATCTACTGTGATGCTTCTAGAGTAGGATTAGGATGTGTTCTTATACAATATGGGAAGGTGATTGCATATGCTTCGGGACAGTTGAAGAGGCATGAAATGAATTATTCCACACATGACTTGGAAATGGCAGCAGTGATCTTTGCCATCAAGATATGGAGACATTACTTATATGGTGAGAAGTGTGAAATTTACACTGATCATAAGAGTCTCCAGTATATCTTAAGACAAAGAGATTTGAATTTGAGGCAAAGAAGATTGGTAGAGTTGCTAAAATATTATGACTGTCAGATTCATTACCATCCGAGCAAAGCTAATGTGGTTGCAAATGCTTTGAGTCTGAAATCAATGGGAAGCTTATCTCATATTGCAGTATCGAAGAAACCATTGGTTAAGGAATTGAAAGAATTGATCAATAAGGGGTTGAAATTGGAGATTTTCGAGTCTCAAGTACTTATGGCACACTTTCAAGTGTGGCCTACATTGATTGATGAGATAAAAACATTACAAGATAGTGATCCTTCACTGGTTAAGTTAAAGAAAGAAGTTCAAGTAGGTCAAGCAGAAGAGTTCCAATTGAAAGACGATGTACTGATGCATAGAAATTAATTATGTGTACCGTATATGGATTGACTTAGAGAAAGGATAATGAAAGAAGCGCACCAAGCTCCATATAGTATTCATCCAGGTTCAACCAAGATGTATCATGATTTGAAAGATTGTTATTGGTGGCCTTGTATAAAGAAGGATGTAACTACCTTTGTATCTTCTTACTTGACATGTCAACAAGTCAAGTTTGAACATTAGAAACCTTCAGGTCTTCTGCAAGAGATCCAATTGCTAGAATGGAATGGGAACATATCACAATGGATTTCGTAGTCGGTTTACCAAGGACTTCGAGGGGTTATGATTCTATCTGGGTGATTGTGGATAGATTGACCAAGTCAATCCATTTCCTAGAAGTGAAGACCACTTACATTGCAGCTCAGTATGCTCAATTGTATTTGGACAAGATAGTGAGCTTGCATGGTGTGCCAATATCCATTATCTCAGATAGAGGTACTCAATTTACATCTAGATTCTGGCATATGTTGCAAGAAGCATTGGGCATGCAACTGAACTTCAGCAGGGCTTTTCATCCACAAACGAATGGACAATCCGAACGAACCATACAGATATTGGAAGACATATTACACATGTGTGTACTTGACTTTGGTGGAAATTTGTCACATCTCAGTTTTGAAATGTGACGGTCCTAGGGAACATGGAGACATAAGGTCACCTAATTCCGTAAAACCCATGCAAATAACAAACTAACATCAATTGGACAACATAACATCTATAACCATGACATTTTTCCAAGATCTCAACCTGCAAATCAAAAACACTTCCAATAATTCCCATCACATTTACAATGAACTCACTTGCACATCTTTCTTCACATTATTAATATAATTCAACTAACCTGATTATATACATCCAATTGCATACTCATTATTGACAATACTAACATTTCTATATTCTAAACCAAGATCAATAGTTTACCAACATTCCATATACACATGACCATATGTAAGTATCATCATGACACACATGGAGCTCTAGATAATATTATACTCATTTACATATGAGCAAATCAAAATAGAAAATTTACATTTCTTTAGTATAAATCCTCAAGAGAAGCAAAATGGTTGAGGAATTCCTTGCTCAAGATCTACTAATTACCTAAAAAACATTAACCACAAACTGGTGAGAATTCTCAATGAGTAAAGAATATACTACCATAATTGTGAGGCTAGGTGATTCAATGATAGCTTACAAGAATGACTTTTAATTCAATAACAATAACATTTGTAGATATCAAATGGCTCATGGAAATCAAATACTCATAATGTCACATAAAAGTTCATAACAAAAATTGTCCACATGAGATTTTTAGAGTAGAGGCACTTTATTAGCATACTCTCTATATGAAATAAGAGCAGAAGCTGGATTAGCATACTCCCCACATAAAATAAGAGCAGAGGTTTAATATTAACATGCTCCCCCATATGAAAACATGAAGCTGATCTGGCTCCACGTCTAGGACAATTTACCCTTCCTAGCTAGGGTTTGGATATTATACCCTATTCGTGGGTATCTATGTGCACATAGTATGATGTTTCACCCACATCAGCTGGGGATCTCTGTTATGTAGGGTTATCAATGATCAATGGACAATGAATTAGGATCTCTAAAACATAAATAATAAGAATTAATGTTTCTCATGATCATATGAATATCATGTCAATGAACAATTGAATAAGTCTTATGTATCACATGGTTCAAGTGTGGTTTGTAAATTTGAAAACACATGAAGAGAATAAATGGCACATATATATTGAACACATGGTGGTTTCCACTTGAATATAGGCTTTTAAGCCTTAGGATTACAAATATAAATATAGTAGTATATTTTCTACTCACCTTGACAAAAGATTACTTATATACTCATGGATTTCTACTCCACATCAAGTACCAAGAAAATCAATCACCATAACAATCATCTTCCTTTTGGTTCCTTTTACTCTTTATAAATCATCACATACACAAAGACATATTCAACACTTAATCTCATCTTAAAATTTAACAATAAACTCATCTACTATCAATTTTTACTCTAAAATCAAATAAAAAAAAATGAATTTAACATCTAATCCTAACTTTAAATTCATATGAATTTGCTTAGCATAAAACCCTAACTTATAATCAAATAAATAGGCTTCTAATAAAAAACATACCTCTCGAAGAACAAAGAAATTAATCCTTAAACACCAACTTTTCAATGAAAATTTAGAGAAAATTTGGATATGCAGGTTGGCTTGGTGGAGGATGAAGAAGATAATAAAAACTCATCTAACTCTTTTATACATATATATAGAAACAAGTAGGTCGGTTAGAATTTTCTAAATTTTGGTAAAATCAAAACACCCGTGCCTTAAGGCGTTGAGTTCTCTGGATGGAAAGTCCAAAATTGAAGATAATAAATGAAAACGGGTGTTTTTACCTTGAACAAGGGCATTTTATCCATTTCTAAAGCACAAAACAGGCGTTTTTAAAATCAAAACAGGCGTTTTCCTTTTCCTTTTGTTTAGCCCACTTTATATATATACATATATACATATATACATACATATACATATACATATATCCATACATATTTATTTCACTTTTAGTTCACCTTATATATATACATATATATACATACATATGCATAAACATCTATACATATATTTTTCCTTTACTTGTCCGCATATATATATATATATATATGTATATATATATATATATATGTATATATATGTATATATATGTATATATGTATATATACATA
>CATKHJ010054048.1:0-11068 GCA_949750685.1 Vernicia montana
GGACTAGGTTTTCGGTTTATTTTTAATTTGTTTGGCAAATTTAATACACAATAACTTAAAATGGAATTTCATGAACAATTATAAATGAATTAAAGCAAAATAAAGCAATAAAGAAAATAAGCATTAAACTAATTAAATAAAGAAAGTAAATATTAAATTTACAAAATAAACCAAAATAGGGGATACTTTCTCTAGCCCTTATGGGATTCTAGGAAAGCAACACATTCCCTAAAATTAAATCCAATAATAAAAGCAATTAAAGAAAGAATTGAAAGAAAGAACAAAATACATAAAAGAAAGTGAAAGGAGAAGATTCATTTTAATTGGATTTGATGCTTTTTCAAACAAGCATGCCTACGTATCCCTTCGAATGGGAATCAAAATCCATGTAGTTCGCCTTCTTACGAAGGAGGTCTGTTTTAGTCTGAACCTTTTATCATGTTTCAATTCATTGATTAAAGGTTGGTTGGATTGATTTTAATCAAGCAAGTTGATTACCAAGTTGTTAATTAAGTTAGGTTAAATTAACAAACAAGAAGGGATCAGAACAAGTTAATTATTTCCGTTCCTAATTAACATGCCTTTTTAAAGCGATTAAAAGAAAGGATTTGTAGAGATGGGGATCATATTAAGAAAATGGAAGAAGCAATAACTAAGCTATAATAAGAGAACTTAAAAGAAAGGGACATAAATAAAGAGGAACATGAAAAGGGGAATAAAGCAATAACAGCAAAGCAATAAAAGAAACTAAGCTAAAAGAAAATTAAAAGCAAACAGAAACAGCAAAGAAGCAAAACAAACTTCAAAATAAATAAATGAAAAAGAAAGAAAATAAATACCTTTTGAAGACGAGACTTGGGGACCTATGGACGGAGCGGGCGACCGGATTGTAATTCCACCTTGACTTGACTTGGCAGAACCGGAGCCTCCTAATGGCTACTAAGACGATGTCTTTGGAACTTCCTCGAACTGACTTGAGGAAATGAACCACGAACGACCACCCAAAAGCAAATTTTAAACTAAAAGGCAATTCTTTCGAATCAAGCCTTTAGAAAATGCTAGCTTTTAATCAATTTTGTTTGATTCTAGCTAGTCAAGTGTATTTTGTTGTGTAGAAATGAGTTGGGGGGGGGGGGGGGTAGTTTATATAGGAATAGCAGCTAGGGAAGTTTTTATCTTTTCCCAATGTGGGATTTGGCATTCTAAAGCTTGAAACTGCACATAGGCCTTCTGGGACCGCACACGGGCCATTCTGGACCGCACAGAAAAAGACAGACCGCACAAGAAAAGGGGAATCGCAAGCCCTGTTTTGGGACTGCACAGGGCCTATGTGGTTCGGCACAGCCCTATGCAGAACTGCACAGGGCATGTGCGGTCCCTGGAGGACCCTGTGCGGTCCTCCAGGTTAGACAGGGCCGGTTCGTTTGATTTTTTGACCCTTTCTTGCCCGTTTCAGTTTTCGAGGCTTAATCGCATGTCCGAGGGTTCAGACAGTGCAAAATTTAGGGTTCATAGCTCCAGAATTCGGTATCAAGGATGAAGTCCTCAGATGCAGGAATTGTATATGTGTACCGAACGTGGAAGTTTTGAGGGAGAGAATATTGAAAGAAGTGCATCAAACTCCCTATAGTGTTCACCCAAGAGCTACAAAGATGTACCAAGATGTTAAAGGCTACTATTGGTGGCCAGGTTTGAAGAGAGATGTAACAAATTTTGCAGCATCATGTCTCACTTGTCAACAAGTGAAGATATAGCATCAGAAACCATTGAGTTTACTACAAGAGATCAAGTTACCCGAGTGGAAATGGGAGCATATAGCTGTGGATTTTATAGTAGGACTACCAAGAACTCAAAAAGCATATGACTTAATTTGGGTCATCGTGGATCGACTAATAAAGACAACTCATTTCTTACTAGTAAAGACAACGTATACTGCCGCGCAATATGCACAACTCTATATGGATCAGATAGTAAAGCTACACGGAGTTCCAGTCTCAATCATTTCAGATAAAGGCACCCAGTTTACTTCAAGATTCTGGCATAAGCTACAAGGAGCAATAGGTACTCAACTAGATTTCAGTACTACCTTCCATCCGCAGACCGATGGGTAGTTTGAAAGAACAATCCAAATGTTGGAAGATATGTTAAGAATGTGCATTATGGATTTTAGGGGCAGCTGGGACAAGCACCTGCCATTATTATAATTTTCATATAACAACAGTTATCATTCCTCTATAGGAATGGCTCATTTCAAAGCACTTTATGGAAGAAAGTGTTGATCACCCGTATGTTGGGTTAAAGCGGGTGACCAGCATACTAAAGCGCCGAATTTGTTGAAAGAGACTATGGAGAAAGTACCGTTGATTTGTGAGAGATTAAAGACTGTATTTAGCCGATAGAAAAGCTATGCAGATCCAAAGAGGAAAGAAGTTCACTTCACAGTGGGAGATCACATGTTCCTAAAAGTATCACCAATAAAGGGTGTGATGTGGTTCGGAAAGAAATGAAAGTTATCGCCTCATTATATAGGGCCATTTGAGATTCTAAGCAAAATGGGAGAAGTATCGTATAGACTGGCCCTACCACCGACATTGGAACATGTACATCCAGTGTTTCATGTATCAATGTTGAGGAAGTATATTCCCAACCCTTCGCACGTATTGCAATCTCAAGGCATTGAGATAAGCAAAGACCTTTCGTACGAGGAGATTCTTGTCGCAATTGTAGATCGATAAGTGAAAAAGTTGAGAAACAAGGAGATTTCGATGGTGAAGATCCAATTGAGGAACCATGACATTGAAGAGAGCACATGGGAAAGTGAGAGGGATATACGCCAATGATATCCCCAATTGTTTCAATGATTATGGTACATTCACTAAATTCGAGGATGAATTTTTCTTTAAGGGGGGTAGAATGTAATACCCTAGACCTTAAATAATTCGATTTGTGTAAGTATGAATTAAATTGAATGCTATTGTGGTTAGAAGTTTAAATTTAATGTCATTACATGTGAAATTTATTGTTGAATTTATGATTAAATTCCATGAGCAAGTAATTATTGATATATGTGATAATATGCAATATGTGATCAATTAATGTGTAGCAAATGCCACAAGGTGGCCGGTTATAGTGCAATTAATGAGAAAAATATGGACCAAAGTGGCTATTTATTATGCTAGAAATGAATTAGTGGAAAATGGGTCACATTTTCCACTAATATCATTTTTATATTATTTTTCAAGATTCAATGAACCTAGACAACTTACATCCTCATATTTTCACTTGATTTATTTAAATTAAAAAGAAATGCAAAGCTTCTCTTAGAAGCTACTCATTTCTAGCCTTTCATTCTCCATGATTTAATCATGGCCATTCATTCAATTTTAAGACAATCAACCACATCTCATTTCTATCATTTTCTTCATTTTCTTAAAATTTCTCTAAAGCTTTTTCTCACAAAATTTTCTTCTTCTTATTTTCTTCTTTCTTCATTTGGTCAAGAAAAATCATCATCCAAAGGTAATAACTTTTAGATCTAAAGTTTCTTCTTCATTTTAATGATGTTTTTCTTGGTTATGGCTAGTGATTTTCTTCTTCTTCTTCTTTTGAGATTTACTAAAATGGGTTTCTAGAAAAAGGAATTTTCTTGAGAAAATGTATCTTGATGATGATTTGTAAGCTTGATTTGACAATATTGAGAGTATTGAAATGATTTTCAAAATGGGTTTGAAGTTTTCTCATTTTGATGATGGTGGATCTAATCAAAGATGGGTTTTTAAGATCCTTTTATTTTCTATGTTTTGATTGGTAAAATGAGTAAAGTTTTGAGTCTATTTTATGATAATGAAGTTGGTTTGAATTGGGTTAAAAGTTGTGAGATATTCTTCTCTAGCAATTTGTAAAAATTTTGCCCAAATTGTTCTTTCTGGATTCATCACACAGGTGAAAACTCAGCTGGGGTTCCACCCATGTGACAATTTAAATTGGAATTTGGGCATTTTTCCATTGTCCCACAAGTGAAAACCCAACTGGGATTCCACCCGTGTGACAAGCAAAATTCAATTCTAGACATTTTTTCCATTATCGTATTGTATTATTGGCATACATTTAATATATGGATGATGTGGAATGGTTATAGTAATGTGTTTCGAGTTCTGATCTGGGAATAGTTATATGTTGATTGGTTATAGTATGGTAATGGGTTCTACGAGTTTTCGGTGGCCTTACGCCTACCCATGCCCTAGGACCGTCACGGCTCGAAAGTCAGGTCGTTACACTTAAAGTCCTCCGTTCTTATTTGGTGGCACCCTCTAGATACTCTTCATTTCTGATGTAATTGAAGATGTCCCAAAACCAAGGCTTTTGGTCAGCTATCTGGATATCCATACAAAAAGTACAGTACCCAGGTTGCATTTTTACTTCAATCACCACAGGTCTAACTATGTACTCGTTTACCATATCAAGCATCGATGCAAGAGTGGCCAAGGCATCAGCGAACTGATTCTTAGCCCGAGGTAAGTAGTGAAATGATAATTCATGAAAGTTTTATGCCAGATCATCCAAGCGTTGATGGTAAGGAACCAAATGCTCTTCTATTATTTTCCATTTGCCAAGGGCCTGGGACACAATTAGATTTGAGTCTCAAAACACTTCTAAGTGGATAATCTTCAGGTTCACTGCCACTTCTAACCCTGCTATACAGCTTCATATTTAGCCTCATTATTCGCTACTTCAAATGCCAATTTGATAGCCATGGGTAAATGCTCACCTTCTAGAGTAACAAGTATTATTCCAGCACCATAACCCTTACTATTGGATGCACCGTCAAAGAATAACCTCCAAACCTCTGGTTCAATTTGCAAGATGTCTTCATCCGGGAACTCCGATTCAGACCATTCACCATCCACAGGGGCTGTTGCTAACTGATCCGTTATTATGCTTCCTTTTATGGCCTTCCTGGTGACAAACTTCAAGTCATAAGTTGTAAGGACAGCCATCCATCATGCCATCTTATTGTCAAGAATCGGCCTCTCCATAAGGAATTTCAAGGGGCTATTGTCAGCTAGGACATGAGTAGTATAGGAACTTAGGTAATGTTGGAGTTTATGACACACCCATACCAAAGCAAGACATAACTTTTCAATTTGATTGTATTTAAGTTCATAAGTAAGCATCCGCTTGCTTAGGTAGTAGATGGAATTTTCCTTGTAGGAATCAAGAGCATTTTGAGCAAGCATTGCCCCCATAGCTTCTTGAACGACAGAGAAGTATAAAAGCAGTGGTTTCCCTAGCCATGGTGGTTAGAGGACAGAAGGATTCAGCAGGTATTCCTTTATCTTCTCAAAAGCTTTCTAACAGTCCTCATTCCACTATTTAGAGGCTCCTTTCTTTAATAGCTTGAAAATGGGACCACATACATCAGCCAATTGAGTAATAAAACAGCTAATGTACTACAATCATCCAAGAAAGCCTCTAATTTCTTTCTCTGTCTTTGGAGCTAGCATTTCTATAGTGGCATTTGGCTTTACAGGATCTACCTCTATTCCTTTTTTACTGACCATGTACCTAAGGAACACTTATGATGATGCGCTGAATATACACTTGGTTGGGTTCAATTTCATATTGTATTGGCGAAGTCTAAGGAATAATCACCTTAATGCTTCCAAATGTCCTTCAGCTATTTTAGATTTTATTACCATGCCATCCATATACACTTCAACATCTTTGTGCATCATGTCATGAAAAATGGTAGTGGCCATTCTTTGGTAAGTTGCCCCTGCATTTTTCAACCCAAAAGGCATAACCTAGTAATAGTATGTACCCCACTCTGTCATAAAGGCAGTCTTTTCCTTATCAGGAGGATGAACTTTGATTTGGTTATATCCCGCATACAGGTCAGTCAAAGAGACTACTTCAGAGCCTGCCATGCAGTCAACCAACAGGTCAATATGAGTTAGTGAGAAATCATCCTTGGGGAAAGCCTTGTTCAAATCTCGATAATCCACACACATCCTTACTTTCCCACCCTTCTTTGGAACTAGTATGATGTTTTCCAACCAAGAGGGGTAAGTGATTGGCTCAATGAACCCATTATCTAACTGCTTGGTGACTTCCTCCTTAATTTTCAAAGACCATTTTGGCTTCAATCTTCGCAATTTCTGCTTGACAGGTTTATGTGCTCAAAGTTGGGAATCTTGTGTACTACTATGTTTGGATCCACACCAGTCATATCTTTTGGTGCCCACGCAAAACAGTCCATGAACTATTGAATCAGTTTGGAAGAACTATCCCTATTATAACATAATAATGCAATGAATGTAGTCTTGGGTGTTTCATTAGTGCCGTAATATATTGGTTCTTTGCCATTATCATTTTTTATTTCATTTATTTCATTTTCTAATGATGTTTCATTCAATTTAGATTTAAAAGAAGAAACAGGAAAAAAAACAGGTAACAAAGGATCGTAAAAGGAAAACTCGAGCTTTTTATTATGAATAAAAAAACCCATTGTCCAAAGTTACATTGAAATTGAAAGAAGGATCGATATGGTCAACTACAGACTCAAAAAAGGAAGAAAAATTAACAAACTCTGACTCAGACTTTAACTCGGACTCAAACTCATATTCTAATTCAAACTCAGACTCAGGCTCAGACTCTAGCTTGGACTCGGACTCTGACTGGACATCCTCTTGCTTCTCATAGTACCAGTTGTCTAGTTGGGTCTAAGTTGCTTGGATCAACTTGGTTGGATTTACCATTTCTTCATCTTCCATCATGAAGACTTACTCAAAGAGAGCGGCCTCCATTTTCTCCTCCCAATCCTATTCCACCATGAAAATTGGTTCACAATCTTCTAGGGGAAGCCTGACATCAAAGAAGATTTCAAACCCAGGGATTAGTTTCTTAGTGATAGGGCATAGCCATAGTTCAGGAAAGCTACAGTAAGGGAAATCTTCACCTTCTTTACAAAATACCCATTAAGAGTTTTGAAGTAAGGGCGCATTTGCCAATCATATGACTCACCTCTTTTTTGGGCTGCAGCCCTTTCTTTAGTTCTTATCTCCATCTCAGCTAAATCTTCTTGGGTGGGCTTATACCCAAGACCAAAAGGCAGGTTGGCCATAAGATACTCCTTAAACTTGTCCATTACTTGTTGTTTTTTGCCCATACCTAGTCCAGGGAAATAATTCATGTTCTTTTACATATTAGCCACAATAATATTACCATAAGGATCAAAGTCAAAAGAAATGGACTCTTTACCTCCCTCTTCCTCTATAAACTGCACTATGTCAAAAGAGAAACTGGATAATGGTAAGGAGGATAGCTCAAGTTGAATTTCCAGGATGGGCATAGGGCTCGATACCTTGCTTTTCCCATACATATCCCCTTTAATAGTAACAATTGAAGTTCCATATGGAAACTTAAGCTTTTGGTGGAGTGAGGAGGGGATAACTTTAGTTTGATGTATCTATGGTCTTCCAAGGAGGAGGTTAAAGCATGTAGGTACATCAATAACTTGGAATGTGATAGGAGAAGTGATAAGTTCGATGGTGACATCTAGAGTAGCCACTCCTAATACTTCCCTCTTGGTATTGTCATAGGCCCTTACAATCTAATCAGAAGGTGTAAAATTTAAGGCCTCCAATCCCAAACAACTTGCTACTTTCAAAGGGCAAATATTTAAAGTTGATCCATTGTCAATTAGTACCATGGGGATAGTCTTTCCCTGGGTCATCACTATTATGTACAAGGCATAGTTATGGCTAGGCTCTCCTTTTGGTAGGTCATGATCATTGAAGGAAATGGATGCAGCTTTGGTAGTATTGGTGAGGGAAGCTACCAATGTTTCAGGCGTGATGTCTATTGGAGCTTGGCATTGATTTAACGCCTTGCAAATAGCTTGGCAATAAGGGTATGATGATTGGATGAGGCTCCAAATAGAAATATTTGCCTGAGTCTTTTTGACCTGCTTCAAGATGGGGTCTTCTTCAGGTTTAAGGTTGCTTTTCATCTTTTCTATGGGGGATGGGATGGATTGAATAGGAAGTTGATTGACTTGAGGGACAGGTGGGTGGAGGATTCTCCCACACCTGGTTATAGCATCAATTTCCTCAACAAGGTTGCTTAAGTCAAGCACACAACTGAAATCTGAAGCGGATCGAATCAAGGAGATAGGATCTACTTTTAGTTTTGAAAAGGTGATAAAGTTGACTTGGTGATAGGGAGTGGATTGGTGGAAATATTAGGCTTGGTCTTTGGCGGGATGATATCACCACTATCAATAAAGTCTTAAATTTTGTGCTTCAGAGCTTTGCAAGCATCAATTTTGTGCCCCGCCCTTAATGATATTCACAATATTCATTGGGGTTGTAATTCTTGGGTAAGGGATCAGGAGGAGCTTTTAATTCCTAAGGTTTCACCATTTTTACTTCTAAGGCCTTCTTGTAAACCACCACTAATGGCACCCCCAAATCTGTGAAGGTCCTTATTTCCAATCTCAATGGTTAGTGGTTAGAAATGGCAAATATCTCCCCCTCTTTCAGATTTGTTTAGGAAGTAACATTGGATTAGTAGGGTATGTTCCTCTTATATCTTAGATTGGAAGGTTCTTCTTTGATTTGGCCACTTTAGATCAAGTCTTCTATTTTGGATACGGTGGCAATCAAGGCTTTGAAGTCTAGAAGGTATTGGGTGAGGAGGTGATTTTGGTAAACTAGAAGAAGGTTCTTAATAATAATGTCATTTGTTCTTGTTCAATAGGGTGGTTCACCATTTAAGCAGCCTTAGCCCTCCACCTTGTAAGGAACGAGTAGAAGGACTCCTTTTGATATTACTTGGTAGTCTCAAGGTCCCTCTTTGTGACATCAACCTCAATGTTGTAATGATATTATTTGACAAAAGCATTACAAATGTCATCCCAATTTTGCTTCTGGTTTATGTCTAGGTCCATAAACCATCTCATTGTAGCTCCAGTCAAAGATTTTTGGAAGAGTTGAGTAAGGAGCTCATTATTCACTCCCAAAGGATTCATCACCCCCATATACATTTTCAGGTGAGTTTTAGGGCAGGTGGTGCCATTAAACTTGTCTAGGTTTGGCATTTTAAACTTAGGTGGAACCCTAGCATTGGGAAAAAGGGTCAATGAGCTGACATCAATCACATCATCATGCCTCCTGATATTTTTTAGGGTCCTTTCCATGGTTTCAAACTTTTCCATGAAGGCTTTGAGATCAGGATGGGAGAAAGCTTCATTTCCTTGAAAATGATTCAAATGAGAGGAAGTAGCAGAGTGGGTGGTGATGTTTAGGGTTTCTATGGCTTGAGGGGCACTGGCTATAAACTTGCCTTTATCAGTGAGGTCAATTACAGTCCTGGAGGTAGAGGCAATGTTAGTATGGGCTTGGGCTGGAGTAGCTAGGTTCATGTTTGAGGTAGTTTGGTTTAGAGCTGGGCTTGGGTTATTGAGGTTAAGGCTAGCTCGACTAATCATGGCTTTCACCTATTTCAAAATAAACTGTCTCTGCTACTTGAACTCAGCTTGTATTACTCGCAAACTCTCCTCTTGCTTGATGAGGAGGGTGGCTAAGAGTGTGTTCAGCTAAGTTGCTTCATTTGAATCATTTGGATCATTAGCATGCGGGTCTCTTGGTAGAGTTGCATTCAGATTAGCCATTTTCACCTTAAAACAAAACAAAGGTAGATGGGTAAGTGTAGGATCATAGCAAGTCAAAATGGAGGGGAAGACCGTTTGGGGTAGGATGGTATGGACTTGATGGACACTACACTTGGTTTAAGGTTATTGGTCCAATGAATGTATGCATGGATGTATGAATGAAAAGTCATTTCATGAAAATGCAACTGTACAAGGCTTCGATTATATGGTACATACAACCTAGGGTCAGCTCTATATTCATTACATGATGAAGGTAAGGGTGGTTTGGAATTGGGTATCCGTCACACTAGAGTCGCGATATATCTAACCACATGTGAGTCAAGAATCCTCGCGTGGGTCCAACAGTATGTGCTTACTTGTTACACCTTTGAAAGGATCGAAAGATTCATTGTGGGGTGGATGATTTCACCATCAGTGAATAGACCCAAAGAGGGTTACCCACTCGATGCTACTCACTATCCATTGTCTTCCTAAAGAACTAGGTTAAAAGGCAAAGAACCTATGCAAGTGATACATAAAAGTCACAACTATGTTAAAGGCTAAACTTTTTAACCAATTATTAGTCCTCTTATCATTTTTTTATTAAAAATATGGTGGTCCCCATTAGAGTCGCCAACTATGAGGCCTTGCCCGAGCACCAGTCCAATCCGCTAAAGGGAATCAAAATGCTCATTTGGGTTTGAATTCATGATGAAGCCCTTGGGATCAAATAGATTGATTTTGAAAAGAGATTTTTGAGTCGCCACCTTAATTTTATTTTATTTGGAAAAAGTTAAGGAAAAAACCCAATTAAGTGACTCTAAGTATTTATCCTAATAGAAAAAGTGCACTAGCCCTCGATTACAAAAGATGTTAGAGTATATGCCCTAGAGCAGTGTATATATTTATGTAAATGAAAAACAATATCTTAATTAGTGGCAATAAATATATGTTTCTATAAATCAATTGTTCCATCGTATTAAATATATATTTGTAGTCCATTAGTATTTTGTAAGAGGATTTATTCTCAAGATTTGAGAATATGGATGACAAATCGCTCTCAAACAAATACTTTAAATGTTCATGGTCGTAGGAATAATGACTGGGCATCATTAATTTCGGAAAGACCATCACCTCTATTTATATTCTATAATCAGTATGTCATACTTATGATTATAGAGGCAGTGAGCATCATGCTGCTTGACAAAAGTTGTCAATATAAATATGTGGATATTCATGTGATGAATGATTGTACTGTGACGTTAGATGAAGATTGCATGGAGTTTTATTGCTAGTCAATAAATCATCGTCTAGGTCATAATTGTACATATAGTCCTTTGACTTGAGGGACACTGTATCTCATTCATTGGTAGCTGGGATTTATTACTGCTTACATACTTATGCTATTCATGTATA
>CATKHJ010054131.1:0-15099 GCA_949750685.1 Vernicia montana
ATATAATAATTTATAAATATATATTTAATAATTTTAAGTATATATTATAAATATATTTATAAATATATAATTATAAATATATATAAATATATAGTAAAAATAATAATAATTTATATATATATATATATATATATATATATAATTATTATTATATATATAAGGAAAAATGAAATCGGGTGTAAATATTTTTATTTAGGGGTTGATATGAACAAGCTGACTTTTTTTTTTCCCACTTGAAAATGAATTTCTGTTTATGAAAACGAGTTTCTAACTTTTTTAAATTATAGAAACGTGCCCGAAACGTTTTGAAAACTCACGGAAATGTGCCCGAAACGTTTTTTAAATTACAAAAACGTGCCCGAAACGTTTCGGACAAATTTCCGTGAGTTTCCAATTAGGAAACGTTTACGAAACGCGAAAACGCGACCTCCTAAGAGTTTCCGTGCATCATAGATTATTATTATTGACTGCCAGCTGACAGGTATATGTACTCATTAAAAATAAATAAATAAATAAATGGAAACATCGGACTCGGATTCTCTAGTCACAACTCACAAACGCAACAAATTTGGTCTTGTGAATTGACTGACTTGAGAAGAGTCTTCTTCTCTTGTATATTTCTGCAACAATTCATAAATTTCATCACCAAACCAAATTAATTCAGAATTAAGAGAAACAAAAACTAGTGACGGAATTAATCTTCTCCTCCTTTGTCCAAAACAGAGTAACAGAGTTTGGTTTGATCCACCAAATGAACCTTCTTAATAAATTATCCATAATAATCCTGACTTTCTTGTTCTTCCTTACCATTACCACCGAAGCACAGACACAGCCTGAGTATCTATATCATATTTGCCCAAACACAACCACTTTCACTACAAACAGTACCTATCAGGCCAATCTAAATGTCCTACTCTCTTCTTTGCCCTCCAACGCAACCCGCAATATTGGGTTCTACAATACCTCTGCCGGACGTGACCCTGACGAAATAATTTATGGGCTATTTCTCTGCCGCGGTGATGTTACCTCCGATAGTTGTCAAAATTGTGTCACCATCGCCACCCAGAACATAGTCCGAAATTGCCCTGTCGAGAAAGTGGCCATAATATGGTACGATGTGTGCCTTGTACGTTATTCAAACAGTTCATTCTTCTCCGCAATGGACACTATCCCTATGGTATTCATGTGGAATGTCAATAATATCACGGACCAAGGTCGTTTTAACAATCTATTGGGGGCCACTATGAGAGATGCGGCTGATGAGGCAGCAAACGCTCCTTCAGGAACTAAAAAATTTTCTGTCAGAGAAGTCAATTTCACGGCGTTTCAGACGGTGTACAACCTTGTGCAGTGCACACCGGATACATCTAGCCTTGATTGTAACCAGTGTCTTCAGAATGCTATCTCAAATTTGCCAAATTGTTGTAATGGAAAGCAAGGAGGAAGAGTGTTGTCTCCTAGTTGCAATATTCGTTACGAAATTTATCCATTTTATAATGCTACTGCACTTGGGCCTCCACCACCATCACCTTCACCAACGCCATCACCTGTAGTTCTTCCTCCTCCACCTACAGCAAGATCACAAGGTTAAGTTGATTATGATTTTTATGATTTTTGTAGATTAATTAATATTTAGTCTTGAGATTTTATCTAATCCATGAGTTAGCTAGATTTCTGATATTTCATTTAATATTGTGATGTTTCTTAACATAAAGAGTTTAATGAATAAATAATTATTAATAATTCAGCCTAAATTTCAAAAACTAAATAATAATTCACTCTAAAATTTTTTATATCATTTGCTTTTCTTTTTTCCTTGATAGCATGTGAATTAGATCTCTGTTCAATGACCCGTAACGGTTGAACCAATACTTGCTTTGCACCTTATTTATTGCAATAGAAGAAAATTAAAGCATAAGTCCGATTTCTTGATCTCTAACTTGCCATGTGTTGTGGATCAATCCAACCATGTTGTTCATTCCTTTTAATTGATAAATAGGAGCAACTGATGTAAAAAGATAAGCATAATGAGTAATTGGACCTCTGCTCTGCATATCAATAATACTTGAAAAAGAAAATAATGTTGTGTCAATTCACGCAGGAAAAAGCGGCATCTCAACTGTTACAATTGTAGCCATTGTTGCTCCAATTACAGTCTCTATTGTGCTTTTCTGCATGGGCTACTGTCTCCTAAAGAGACGAGCAAAGAAGAAGTACGATGCTGTACAGGAAGATGATGGTAAAAAATATTAGCAAACTTGTTTTATGTCATTCTGTTACTATTGTCAGCTCTTGTAGCATATGTTTTACTACTTATAAAAGTGAAATTTTTTTGGGTTATATATATATGTAGATGGAAATGAAATTACAACTGTGGAATCCTTGCAATTTGATTTGAATACAATAGAAGCTGCTACAAACAAATTCTCTGATAATAATAAGTTGGGTGAAGGTGGATTTGGTGATGTTTACAAGGTGAGCAGTCAATGAACATCCAATAATTGTAAATCTTGTCCATTCAAAATCTGAATAACTGAGAGAAATTCTTGAAGGTTTTAAAGACTTACGGTCCAATGATTGGTGGATGTAAATTCCCAGGGCACACTTCCTAATGGTCAAGAAATAGCTGTGAAGAGACTATCGAGAGCCTCTGTGCAAGGCACAGTAGAATTGACGAATGAGGTTCTATTGTTAGCCAAGCTTCAACACAGAAATCTGGTGAGGCTGCTTGGATTTTGCTTGGAGGGAGAAGAAAAGATACTCGTCTATGAATTTGTCCCCAACAAAAGTCTTGACTACTTCCTATTTGGTATGAATCTTTTAAACACATGCTTAATGCTCAATTGCCTTTTCTTGTGAAGGATGTAGTTTTTATTTGTATTCAATTTAATTAGCCACCTGCAGTCTGACTTAATGTTTTGATTTTACAAATTTGTAGATCCTGAAATGCAAGCACAACTTGATTGGTCAAGACGTTACAAAATAATAGGAGGAATTGCCCGAGGGATTCTTTATCTTCATGAGGATTCTCGACTTAGGATTATACATCGTGACCTTAAAGCTGGCAATGTTTTGTTAGATGCAGATATGAATCCAAAAATTTCAGATTTTGGAATGGCTAAGATTTTTGGAGTTGATCAAACTCAAGGAAATACAAATAGAATTGTTGGGACATAGTAAGTTTGCAGTTTTACTATTTGCTCTGCTTACTCTAGATTAACCAATTAATGAATTCAATGCTTTGTTATATTCCTTTTTATACTAATGTTGCTCTGCCTGTACTTTATTTATGGTTTATAGTGGATATATGCCTCCGGAATATGCAATGCACGGACAGTTCTCGGTCAAGTCTGATATGTATAGCTTTGGAGTCCTAGTTCTTGAAATTATAAGTGGAAAGAAGAATAGCTCTTTCTATCAAATAGATGGTACTGATGACCTTGCAAACTATGTAAGTATGAAGTTATTTCCGTTTGTTATAGCCAATATCACCTTATCACCACCATGTGAAGTACGAGGCAGCTATATACATAGACATAATTACTTGGAACTTTTGCAGGTCTGGAAACACTGGAGAGATGGGACACCTATGGAAGTGCTGGATCCAACTCTGAGAGATTCATATTCAAGAAATGAAGTTTTAAGATGCATCCAAATAGGTTTGTTATGTGTTCAGCAAGACCCAGCTGACAGACCGACAATGGCTACAATAGTTCTCTTGCTCAACAGCTACTCTGTTACTCTTCCAGTGCCTCAACAGCCAGCATTTTGTCTCCATAGCAGATCAGGGCAGAGCATGCAATTAAAGTGGTTAGAATCTGATCAATCAACTAAATCAACTACCCAGATAGTGCCATGGTCTGTTGATGATGCTTCCATTACTGAAGTATATCCTCGATAGTGACAGAATGAAACAATTGCATATTACAAGTATTCCAGGTTTTTTGAGATAAATTATTTCCTTATTTAATTAGTCCTTCAAGGCGTGTGATTTTAGTATTTTACTAAATAAAAAAGTCAAGCATTTTCTATGAATTTTATGGAAGCTAGTCGTTTCCACAGTGTGAATTCTCAAAGCCTAATGCTCCAAAAAGACAAGCTATAGAATATGGAAATACAATGAATAATGTTACTAGGATTTCTTAGAAATATAGGACAAATTGACGAAAAGCAGCTTAATTAAATTCTGCTTGGAAAATTATAAACCACCATTAATTGATTGCCGTGTGCATTCAGTTACTGGTAGACTATAGATGAAACACCGGTTTAGTTGGATTTGAACTTTAGACTAAATTCCATTCGAGATTATATATATATATATCATAGGTTTTTAATTAGATTAACATTGTTTGTTAACAAATATATTTTTTTTAATAATTCTTCTTATATTTTCATATATACAAAATAAAATTTTGAGAGTTGTACTGTTGCCATAGGTCAATTAATGATTAAAAAAAACGCGTCGCCCTTTCAGTTCAGTCGCTGTCCAACCATTGATTGTTGTGGTGCTCTTTTCTTCTCTAACTTTGTTGTTTTCTTTTAAATTATTATTACATTACAAGTTCAACTTTACCCTAGTTTTGACTAGGATTCCCTCGGCAGCTGTGGGAGAAAATTGCTCGCTTTGACTTGGTCTATTGAGACACACTTTTCCAATGTGGGTGAAGAAAAAATACAAGAGAGAATTTGCCAAAAAAAAATTATCCTTTCTTGTTCTTCAAAAGGCGGAAAACATTATATTAATTGCTAATCAGCTACTATAAATTTAGTAGTAATTTAGTCGCAACCGCAATCACTTTACTCATTTTTTTTTTTGTATTTAGCGATTATATTTTCTTCAATTAACTACTAACTTACTGATCGCTAATTAGCGACTACAATACGTTAGTCGCTAGTCGCTAATTAGCGACACAATCATCACTAAAAAATTTTAGCTACTAGGAAAACAGATACTACAGATTTTAGTCACTAATTAGTAATTATTTTCATTTAACTACTAAAATTAAGTGATTAGCGACTACAAAAAAGTAATCGCTAATTTTGGTTTTTCTTGTAGTGAATTGAAAATAACAATTTTCTTAAAAGTAGAAAATGGAAAACATAAAATTATTTTCTACAAATAAACAAACCCTAAATATGTGAGAAATCGCACATAGATTAAATATAAAGATATTGAATAGGCTTATATAGAATTATCTATCTCTCCAACTCAAACCTTTTGAGGTATGACTCTCTCAAATCCATATAAGCCTGAAACATTATAATATGTTATCAGAGATGAAAAATAATCCAGCAATACTCTAAAGTATCAATGGACTCATCTTATTATCTCATAGGCTCCCTAAAGCATCAATGGACTTGTATTGTTATCCATCGGGCTCTTTACACTTAGATTAGTGTTAATAATATTAGTAAAACCTCTATAAATTAATACTTGATAAATTAATAATTTCTATTAAAAAATAATTTTTTTTTCAATTTCGACTTAGCCTAACGAGTTAAATTAATAATTTCGATAAAACAATAAGATAATATTTTTTTTTAAAACCTTACATAATCCCTTGCTCCCATTTATATCATAAATTAATAATTCACTAAAATTACATATCATATTTTCCTAAAATATGAGTCTATCATTATCTTTTTTCTTAAAATTTAAATCTAACTGAACCTCATCCCTAAAATGGAAGTGAACATGTATCGTTTATTATTTCTTAGTCTTTTTGACCTCTTGATAATAGAAAAATAATATCAGTTATATTGAAGACCTTAATATAATTAAATTATACTTGTAAATCAAGTAGATATAAATTGATTTATATTCCTTAAACTTTTAGCCGCTTTTTATTAATAGAATAATTTATATTTCTATAAAATAAAATAAATTTTTAATTGATTAAATGAGTATTACTTTGAATTGTAAGTACACTCGATAAATTAATAAATTATTAATTTATCGATTAATTAATACCTCTTTAAATTAATAGAATTTATAGAGGTTTTACTATATATTTGTGAAAAATCTCATATAGATTAAATATAAAGATGTTAAATGGGTTTATATAGAATTGAGCTCTTCAACGTCAATAGCTTGCAACATTATAATATTTGGTCTTTTTTTTTTTTTTTGTGGGATTTTTACAAAAATATACAAAAAAAAAGAAAAATATTACAAAAAGATGCCCGTAATAACAAAACTCACAAAATTATCTCTCACTACTTTTTCTTACAAAAATATGCCAGTCTCTGCAACAGTTATTTTGAAACAAACTGAGTAGTTGTATTTTTCATACATCTCACCAACTTTATTAGTAATGAAAACTTCCTAATAAATATAAAAACATAAAATGCTAGTGTTGTAAACTCCATAGCAATTGTGTCATACAAAGAATGTAACGTGTGTAACTAGGGTTATGCCTAATTGACACATGTCCAAATGGGTATTTTTCAAAGCTTGAATCTTTGACATGTGGTGAATAATTAGATAATTAGTCTCCGCTATCCAGTGCTTGTGTGGCTTTTTTGCTTCATTCTCTTTAAGAATTTGCAACTTGGCAACTTCTTAGCTTCTTAAATCAGCACCTGGATTACAAATATTTAAGCAATATATAGAGAAATCTAAATTTTTTTTTGGGGTATAGTGGATTAAGGTCAATGGCGGTAGAGACGGATTGTGAAGGTCAAAATCCAATGTATTGGCTAAAGAAATTTAATTGAATCACTACTAGAATTCATTAAATCAGCGATAGATTTTTAGCGACAAATTAATAGTGACAGAATAATGACGTAATAGTGACGGATAAATGGACTGAAATTGTAAAATAAATAACGAAAGATTTGCGACAGCATAGCGACGAAAATTAGCGATTGTGGCGCTTGAAAAATGGCCCCATTTGTCCGTCGCTAAGTTTGATATGCGAAATCTAAATGCATCGTTTTACTTAGAACCGTTTATTCCGTCACTAAGTCGTCTTTAATCCGTCGCTAAACCTGCAGATTTTATCAAAACCAGTTCCCTTCTCCCTCCACTCTCCTCAAACCAAAAATCCCAAAGCCCTCTCATTCCCCGTCGCTCTCTCACTTCCTTCCCTTTCCAATCGGTGCTATCTCTCTCTCTCACACTCCATTCACTTCCAATCACAGCAAAGGAGATCTTCTGGGTTTTTTTTTAAGTGAAAGAAAGAAGAAGACGGAGATCAGGAGCTTTGTTTTTGGATCTTCAAGTAAGGTTTCTCATTTTTTTTTTTCATGTCTGTGCCTTTTTCCGTTATTTGTTCCTTCGATTCTGTGTTTTTTTATTCTGTGCTTCATTTTTTTTTTTTTTTTTGTATTTCTCAATTTGTTTTGTTTTTGTTTTTTTTTTAGTTTTTATACTGATAATTTTTTTTTAACTTAATATATATATATATATTATAATTATAATTATAAAATTTGTTAAAAAATATAAATATAAATTGTATAATATATATATATATATATATATAATTTGTTAAAAAATATAAAATTTTATAATATGAAATTAGAAATTTAAAAAATATTGATATGGTTGTTAGTTTTGAGAATGAATATCTAATTATTTAGAGGTAAAATAATAATAAATTTAGAAATTAAATTATAGAAAAAAATTATGAATTTCCTTTTTATTTGAATTATTAGGGGTAAAGTTAATAGAAATGAAATTGTAATATATTATAAGGCATGAATTGTTTAATAGGAATTAATTAGAAGTAAATATTGTTGGAAATGTCACTTATCCCACATTGTTTTTAGATAGAATTTTTAAAGGCTTTATATTGCCTTTTACTTATTCTAGTGTCAAATAGCCTAACAAGAGTTATGCTACCATGTATCGCGCGCGTGCGACGCATATGGTGCATTTTAGGCGCACTTATTTGATATAATTTATTTTATTTTTACTTCTGATAATTTATTTGATATAATTTAAATTTAATTATTATCTTATTAGATTAGGTAAATATTTGATAAATATTTTCTAATCTAATCCTATCACATTTGTTAACCTAACAGATTGTATTCTATCTCTATCTTTTAATTTTCTATATTTACAGATCATTGGGTTAGGTTTTCTGCAGAATCAAAAATCTCATCTATTGTTCAGTACTGAATTTCACGTATAGCTGCCAGTACTGATATCGCTTATTGCAAGGTGCTATCAGTAGCTTCATTGTATCCTGAAGCGTTTGCTGTACTCATTGCAATTAGAGAGCAAATAAACCTTTAGGAAAGTGGCAGGAAGATACACGCCTTGAAGCCTTGTTAAATTCTCTGTTTTATAATTTTTCACTAACAGTATATGGATCGTCACACCAAATTTTGCTAAAAACCAAAATTAGTTACCCCTTCAATTAAATCAATCACAGTAGCCTTTTCAGTTATGACCTAGCATGATTCGTTTTCTGGCATCTTACACTCTTTACTTAGTTTACTACATCAAACGAATTTCAAAGGACTTGAAATTTTTATGGTATATATAAGAAACATAATTTTACAACTTTTAAGTTTTACACTTTTGCTTTTTCCTTCTTTAAAATTTCAGAATAATAAGTATAAATTTCTATTCTAAATTCTTCTTCCAAAAACCTAGTTAACTCTACTTCCAATCTCTTACAAGCTATATTTATTTACTTCAATTCAATCATTAATACACCTAGATAATTCCATTTTATACACTTTATAATCAAGAAACTAAGTTGTTATAATTTCCCTCAAACACTAACAACTACTCAAAATAACTACATATTTCTCTATTAGGTAGCTAAGAAACAATAAATTTTTAGTTCTTACCTTGGTATGAACTCTCTTTCCTTTGAACTTGGGATGGCCGGCCACTACATCCACAAGAAATCAAGTTTTTATTTTCTAATTTTGAGAGAAAAAGATAAGGAAAATCTTGTAAAGAAATGGAAGAGAAATGTGGAAAGATGTAGAAACTTGGAAAGTTTATAGTCAAAATTAATGGCTATTGACTTTCTTTTCTTTTTTCATTCCTTTTCTTTTCTTTTCTTTCTTTTCCTTATCCCTTCTCCACCTCTCTTTGCTAACCTTGCTATCCTTATATATTATTTTTTTTATGTCAACTAAGTCAACTAAATCCCATTATCTCATAATTTTCTTTTTAGTCCTCAATTTCAACTTCATTCTCTTTCAAATACTCTTTACTATTCAATTAAGTCCTAATTCATTTAATCTACCTTTAATCATTTCAATATGACTATAATCTATATTCCATCATACTTGCTATTACTAATCACTTAATGATCTCACATAATCCTAAATTAGGGAAAAGTCTATCTATTAAATTTTAGAATTTAATCTCCAAAACATTACACTTTCTAGGGTTTCCTATCTTTTCTTTTTTCATTCTATACTTATATACTTATCAATGAATTCAATAATTTTCACTCTAGGCATCTTTCATGCCACTTAGTGCTTATAACCTACACAAGTCTTTCTAGCACAATATTGGGGTATTACACTAGGTATAAAATAGATTATCTTACAGATAAATATATACAATACTATGGGAAAGAAGAGGTTGAAAATTTAGTTAGAAGGGTAACTAAGGCCCTTAATGACTTGATTGATGAGTATAAGGTGTCAGATTATGCGTTATTAGGTAATGTGAGGACATTAGGTGCTAGTAGCTCAAAGGATGAATAAATTGATAAATATTTCTTGAGGCCAACAAACCAAAGAGGGAGATCTGAAAAATATGAGTTGGATAAGTATTTAGATGAGTATTCGGAGGAATACTCCATTGATTTTGATCTCCTTCTTTGGTGGAAAGTAAATGCAATTAGATACTCTATCTTGGCTAAGGTTGCAAGGGATGTTTTTGCAATTCAATGCTCCACAGTGGCCTCTGAGTCTTCTTTTAGCACTAGAGGTAGGACACTTGACAAATTTAGAAGTTCTTTGAATCCTACAATTACTAAGATTTTAATTTATAGCCAAGACTAGTTGAAAAATTCACCTATACCAGTCCAGATTGAGGAAGATTTCAAAGACATGGAGAGTCTTGAATCATGTTTTTTTTTTTAAGTGTTTATTGAAATTGTGAAATTTTGATCTAGTGTTTAGTTTTATTGATTTATGCATTAATTGTTTATATATCTTTTCATTTCAGAAATCACAACAGATCCTGAATTTGTACAACATGTGCTCCCAAGAACTAGTATGGAAATCTGACAATTTACAATGAGATAAAATACATTAAGTGAATTACAATATGTTTTTTTAAACTGTTGTTAGTGAATTACAATCTGTTGGATATTGGCTTTCTTTTGAATGTTGTTAGTTGAATTGGTTCCCACAATATTTGACTGTTGTTAGTTGTTTTGTACTGGGTTTCTACTTTTTTCTGACATTATTGGCTTCATATTTTTCTTAACTTCTCTCTATATATCTTATCCCATTAACAAAACTCCTTCAATCTTATCAGACATATTGAGGGTCTATATATGGACTTACCTCTTGAATTGATTTTGTTTTTGTTTTTTTTTTCCTGTTGGTATTCATAAAGATTATTCGACTCCTTTTGTTCACTTTTGAGTTAATGAGGTTGATTATAACTTTTATTTGGCCTTAATTTTTTTTTTATCTCAGAATTTTATTGTTGAATCACATAATTTAATGTTTGATAGAATTTTGCAAATTTTGTATAATGTATGAGTAGAATTTTGGGAGGTTTTTTGGTATTCCACTGTTGTCTGTAATTCATGTTATCATTTTTTTTGTTGTGTTGTTATAATTGCATTTAAGTATCCCTATTAGGGTTATTTAATAACGCACAACATAGATTGTACTCCTAAGTAAAATAGAGACTAAGTTGTAATGAACTTCCCAGTTGATTCTCCTATATATTCTTCCTTTTTTCAAGCTATAGATAAAGATGCAAGGCATATGTCATTAGTAATGATGATTATTTTTGCTGGTGGTTTGTTTACAAATGAATTAAAGATGGTTTGTTCATAAAAGAATTCATTGATGTCTTCCTCTACTAAAGAAAAATTTCCTTTGTTGGATTGTAATATTATATTGGTTGATTGGTTGAGAACAATGTTTGTTGGATGGTTGAAGAACAATGTTTGTTTGATGGTTGAAGAAAAATGGTTGTTTGATGGTTTGAAGAACACTAATTGTTGGATGATTGAGAATCGATATGTACTTTTATTTAAAAATATTGTTGCTATTGTGTGCTATTAATAATTAGTAAATTTACTTTTGAATTATTTTATTGGATTTTTTAGCTTTAAAAATTTAAAATAAAAGGTCATTGGTTTTAACGGGAAGTACTGAAGAACCATATTGAAACAAATTGAACCGATTATCCCAAAAGAATCGAAGTACCAAACTGTATTGTATCAAATTTCCAGTTCAGTTCAATATAGTTCTTCATTAGTTTTGGTTCGATTCTGGTTCTCTAAATTTAAGGAACCAAAATTTAAGTTTGATTCGGTTCTTTTCCAATAATCGAGCCGAACCAAACCGTGCTCAGCCCTACTACCAGGGATGCCCTCTTCTTAGGCGAGGTCTATTTTTAGTGAACTGAGGAAGATTGAGGAACTCAAAAAGGCATATGGAACGCTTGAATTTGCAAATGATCTTGCTACTACTATTTATCCTCTTCCTGAGCCTTCAAACTAGTTGAGGACTTTCACCAAGGAGATGCTCAAGAAGGAAGTTTGGAAGAATTATGAAGGGAGCTTTGTTGAGCTCTTTTTTTTTTTTTTTTAGAATTTCCTTATGAGCTTGATATATTTTTCTAACTCTGTGATTGTCTTCTCCACTCTTGTAGTCTATGAGGTATAACACTACTATACTTGCTAAGATTGAAGCCTATGACTAGTACTATAATGAGGCTAGTGATGCAGCCTTGGAGTATTAGGGCATAATTAAGAGTCAAAATGTTGAGTTGGAGCAGCTGAAGCAAAAGTTGAGCGAGTAGAGGCGAAATCAAGCTCATTTGGAGGAATTGGAGAGGTTGCGAGCAAAAAAACATTCGGTTGGAGACCAGCAGCTTAGAATGGAAAGGAAGATTCAGAGGTAGCGAGGAGGCCTTTGAAAAATTGACCAGAGAAGCTGAGGCCACCTAAACATTCCGCCAACAATCTTTAGATAAAAAAACTAAGGAGTGCGATCAATATTGGAGCTTTATGATCCAAATGTGGAAAGAAGTGGAGAGATTGGAGGCAATAATAGCAGGCTTTGAGGAGGATGTTAAAGAGATCCCCGGCCTTCGTGCTGACCTCAAGCAAACAAAAGATGACCTTTAGAGAAAGGAAAAAGAGCTAGCTACTACTTTAATGAAGATAAAGAGTGTTGAGATTCACCATGATCAGGCTTAAGCGAACTGCAAAATGGCTAGCTCGAACTTTCTTAAGTCTGACAGCTTTCGAAGGAGGGTGGCTGCAGAGAGCATGGAGATTGCTCTTGATTATTACAACAGAGCCCTTGATGATGAAATAGTGAGGTTCCTAAGTGTCCTGGCTTGTGTCCTTAAGAGCAAGCTGGGTCCTTTGCCTCCTCTTTATGACGAGTCTAAGTTTGTTGTAACAGAGGTCAGGAGGAGTGAGGTCCCAACTCATAAGGTGGACTTTATCGCTCTAAGTGAGAAGAAGACATCTAGGGCTTCAGGTTCAAGGTTAACTTCATCTACTAGCCTTGATCCACCCTTTACTGAGCTTCCAAGTGTTGAGCCTGCTTCCTTTCTACCAGCTTTGACTTCAGCTATATTAACTTCTACTTCAACCTCTTCAGCACCAGCTTCTACTTCTACTTCTGCTCCAGTTCCTGCTTCAACTCATGCTGCTCCTACTAAGGAGTCTTAGTTCTTTTCATTTTTTTCTTTTTTTTTAAGTACATAATTTTGTAAAGTACATTCAATATGTTATATAGAAATATTTCATTATTTACACATTGTATTCAAATTCATTTATAATAAAAATTCTTACTGCAAGTAATTGTCTCCCCCTTCGAGAAGGAAAATTTCTTCCTTAGAAGAATTTAAATTGCTTTAGTCACCTTACTTTAACGAAGCCACTTTTATGAAGAGATGCCTTGCAATTTTTTGCCCATATTCGTCTAAGTCAGGTTCAAGGTTAACTTCATCAACTAGCCTTGATCCACCTTTTACTGGGCTTCCAAGTGTTGAGCCTGCTTCCTTTCTGCCAGCTTTGACTTCAGCTGTATTAACTTTTGCTTCAACCTCTTGAGTACCAACTTCTACTCCTACTTTTGCACTAGTTCCTGCTTCAACTCTTGCTGCTCCTACTAGGGAGCCTTAGTTCTTTTCATTTTTTTCTTCTTTTTTTTAAGCATATAATTTTGTAAAGTACATTCAATATGTTATATAGAAATATTTCATTCTTTACACATTGTATTCAAATTCATTTATAATAAAAATTCTTACTGAAAGCAATTGTCTCCCCCCTCGAGAAGGAAAATTTCTTCCTTACAAGAATTTAAACTGCCTTAGTCACCTTACTTTGAAGAAGCCACTTTTACAAAGAGTTGCCTTGCAATTTTTGCCCAGATTAGTCTAAATCAAAGGTGTTTGCGGTCTCTCGCCTAGCCAAACTATGTCTTAAGTGATATGCCTCACCGATAGAGGACTTAGGGAAATCTCACCTCGCTGATAGAAGACTTAGATAATCTGCCTCACGTAGAGGTCTTCGTATAATTTGCCTCATCAATCGAGGGTTTTAGAAATTCACCTCTCTGATAGAAGTCTTCGCCTCGTCAATCTAGGACTTTAGAAGTTCATCTTGTTGATAGAGGTCTTTGCTTCATCAATCAAGGACTTTAGAAATTCACCTTGCGTAGAGGTCTTATAATAATCTGCCTCATCATCAGAGGACTTTAGAGAATGTGCCTCATTAATAGAGGACTTTAGAATTTCGCCTTGCCTGGAGGTCTTCATATAATATGCTTCATTGAGAGAGGACTTTAGAATTCAACCTCACCTAGAGGTCTTTAGTGTTTGGTGGTCTTTTGCTTAGCCGAACTAGGTCTTTTGTGCTTCTCGAACTTTCACCTAGACTTGCTAGGTCTTTTGTACCTCTCAGATTTTCGCCTAGACTTGCTAGATCTTTTGTGCCTCTCAGACTTTCACCTAGACTTGCTAGGTCTTTTGTGCCTCTCGGACTTTCACCTAAACTTGCTAGGTCTTTCTCCCTCTTGCAGGGATTTGCCTCTCGATCTTTCGCCTAAACTTGCTAGGTTTTTCTCCCTCTTATAGGGAGTTGCCTATCACACTTTCTCCTAGACTTGCTAGGCCTTTAGGTGCCTTTCAGACTTTTGCCTAGAGTTTGCTAAGTCTTTAGTGCCTTACTGATAAAGGACTTAGATAATCCACCTCATTTAAAGGTCTTCGTGTAATGTGCCTTGTCAATTGAGGACTTAGAAATCCACCATATCTGGAGGTCTTCGTGTAATATGCCTTATCATTCAAGGACTTAGAAATCCACCTTACCTAGAGGTCTTCGTGTAATGTGTCTCGTCAATCGAGGACTTAGAAATCCACCTCACATGGAGGTCTTCGTGTAATATGCCTTATCAATCGAGGACTTTGTGCAATGTGCCTCATTAATCGAGGACTTAGAAATCCACCTCACCTGGAGATATTCATGTAATGTGCCTCGTTAATAGAGGACTTAGATATCCGCCTCATCTGGATGTCTTTGTGGGTCATTAATAATACTATTTCTGAGTGGAGCAAGAAAGGATTTTTCATTTTGCCTTTTATTGATGGTTTCTGTCACATCCCAATTTAGGGATGGACGGTCCTAGGGCATGGGTAAGCATACACCACCAAAAACCCGTAGAACCCAACTCGTTTTAGAATATTATTGTAACTCTGGCGGTATACCGGCAGTACATTCACAATACCCCAAGATCAAACCTGCAAGAAATATAAAGCACTCCCAATATTACCACCTTATATCCTCAACTTCATTTTAAGCATATGCTAGCTCCCAATCACCATTACACTTCACTTAATTTATTATAGTTGTTCAGTTATCTATATTCATGCACCATATTAGATTTATGTTTAACTATGTACCATGGAGTAACTAG
>CATKHJ010054204.1:0-16659 GCA_949750685.1 Vernicia montana
AATTTTGACAATTTATTTTTTCAATTTTATTCTATTAATACTTCAATATTTTGCAATTTAATATTAAAAATATATAATTAATTCAAAATAAAATTAAAAAGTTATACATAAAAATATTATATTATTTTAATAAAATAAAATTTATAGATTATTTTAAAAGTTATACATAAAAATATTATATTATTTTAATAATAAAATCAAGTTGTTTAAATATAAAAATATAAAAATAAATTTATTTTAATAAATCCGGTTTGGTTCGGTTTATTCAATTTTTTTGTACTGAAAACCAAACCCAACAGAAATAACCGAAATTTTTAAAATTAAAAATTAAAACCGAACCGATTATTTTCAATACTAAACTGAACTGACTATTTGATTCAGTTTAGTTCGATTATTCGGTTAAAACTGAATACTGCACACCCCTAGTTGTAGGACAAATAATTTAAATATAAAATAAATTTTCTTAATTACCAAATATTTTTCTGTTTTATAATTTATTACTTACTTAAAATAATATAACTAATTATATGTTTTATTATACACTAATTATATTCGCGTTTATTGTGACTTTTTCCTCCTTTCATACGGGTGTTTGATTTAATATAATTTCATACTTTCTACTTTTATTAAATTTTAAGTAATCCTTTTATTTTAAGAATTATTTTAATAATCATAATGACTTTAGTAATTTTTTTCATATCTAAAAAAATAATAGAGGCTAAATGGGAAATAATTATTTTTCAATAAGATAGCAAAATCTATTGTTCCATATTCCAATATAAGTGCCAAATATAATTATATTCAATGTTAATAAGTAATTAAATATTCATAATTTATAGCATTATAAATTTTTGGATTTTACATGCCAATAGATTTTTAAGTAAGATTGTATTAATAAATTATTATTTTAATTACTTTACTATTTATTATTTATTTTATTGATTAAAATAAAAATTATTTGCCATGATCTGAAATTTATTTTCATGAATTTATTTAAATTTTTCATGAAATTTATTAAATTTTTATATAATTAATTAAATATATTTTTATTTTATGAAATACTTAATATTTGGTAGAATACGTATTCGAAAATCATAATAATCTCATGCAGCTCATATATGAAACTAACCAATATAAAAAAGAGAATGCAATTTACTATTCATGATGAATAGTGAATTTCCATTTTATTTTTTCTTCTTTTCTTTTTTTTTTTTTAATATTTTATTTCTTATTAGGGAATGGGTTCACTATTCATGATGGACAGTGAATTTTTCGTTTTACTCTTTTTTTTTTTTTTTTTTTTTTTTCATTTTTCCATCTATACTACCTATATAAAAAGAGGAAATGTGATTCACTATTGATGATGAATAGTAAATTTTCCATTTTATCTTTTTATCTTTTTTTTTATTTTTTATTTTTTCATATTATAAAATATGAAAAAATAAAAATAAAATAAAAAGTTTACTATTCATCATGAATATTGAATCACATCCTCTCTTTTTACATGGATATAAATATAAATATAGATTATATAGAAATTGATACAGATTGGCATATTTGATGCATGAAATGAAAAATAATTAGAAGAGAGAAACATATTTGATGCATGGAATGAAAATATTTAGAAGAGAGAGAAAAATACTAAAAATATATAATATAATAATTAATTTCTTTTCCTTGTATATTTGATTTGATCAACATTAATACGAGCTTTTCACATTTTGTTCATATAAGAAAAATTAGTCCGAGTGTGTCCGAAACCTTTTAGTAGGCTCAATTCTAAATCTAAAAAGTAGGCTAAATTACATATATTGTCCCTAAACTTAACATTTAATTCATTGTTGTCTCTAAACTTCAATTTGTAATGCAAAAATCTTCCAACCTTAATTACGTCGCAACAATGGTCGCTTTTCCCGTTTTCAGGCCTTCAGCTCATCGGATCCCCTACATAGCATCCTAATAATTATTTTTTAACATTATTTTACCACTTTCTAAATGCCATGTCGGATTCTTTCCAAGTCCAACCTCCTTCCCCATGGGCACAAAAGGATCTATGCTAGAATAATTATTCTCACTCTTTCTTTCCCTTATTATTAATGCTCTGAATTAGCCCCAATTTCTCTATAAAACCCTAATCTCTAATCTCCCCATTTACTCTCTAACTCCACAAGCAATAATCTCTTGATTTCCTCCATATTTCTTCATCCAATTCTTAAAAATGTCACCAATGCAAATGGATTTTGCCGTTCCAATGTGCTATTGTGACAAGGAAGCAGTAATGAAGACCTCATGGTTGGTAAATAATACCAAAAATAACTAAACTTTTAACTATTTTCTAATGTGATCACTAAAAATTAATTTTATGCAGATGAATCACTAGCTTTTAATTTTATTTTCAATCAATGAATTCCGATCAACTGGCTACTGGACTTAATGATGTCGTATGACATATTTAAATATTAATATGAGTCACCAAAATGAAGGGCCCACCATAAGAAAAAAAAATCTTAATATTATTACATGGATGACATATGGCTTGTGGGACCCACCCACTTAATTGCTTTTGCTTTTCCCCTTTCATCGTTCTTTCTCCCTCACTTAGACATAAATCCCTCTCTCTATCACCATTTCATTAACCATCACTCACTCAGAGCGGCACCTCAACCCAAAAGTATAACAACAATCCCTATGAATGCCAAATTTCATAACAAATCAAACCCAATACATAAGGTTTCAAGTAGATCCCATCGCACTAGTGCTCCTCAAGCTACTCCATTGCATTTTCATGCACCCACATAGAGGGCTCCCACAACATCATGCATGCGCCAACTATTGGCTTGTCGATGATTTGAGCAGCCACATCACGAAGAGGCTATGGATGTTGCTATAATAAACATCAACTTCTAAGGAAGTGGTCTACAATTTAGTGGTTAAGGAGTTACAGAGTTAGATGGTGGAGAAGACATTGTGCATTTTTTTAGGGATTCAAATCACATAAAGCTCAATTTGAATTTTGGAGGATTGATTTTTAATACCCATTTTTAGGGTTTATAGAGTAAAGAAATTGAAATTGAAATTTTTGAAATTGAAGGAATGATATTTGGAATTAGGGAATTTTTTATATTTTTGGAATTTGGATAGGAGCCTTTGAATCTAAAAGAGAATATTTTTATACGATTAAAATATTTTTGGCATATACTAGTTGAAATTTAGAGAGAGAAAGAGAGAGAGAGAGAGAGAGAGAGGGGGGGAGGATTAGGTTAGACAGTGAAAGCATTTCATCCTCACCAAACCAGTTCTTGGTAGCTTATTTCTCTCAACTGCAACTTTTTCTATTTCCTCAGCTTGCTTTCTCCTTGCCTTTTGCTTTCTTCCCCTTTTAACCTTGGTTGGTTTTGTAGGAGTTATCATAGCAACCCCATCAGTAGATGGCCACAATTCAAGACCATTAAGGCTTGGAATGACATATTTATAAACTTCCATACATGTCTTCATTGAATAATATTGGTTTACATAAGTAAATGGATCTTTATTTGTCCAATGATACATGCAAATGCATGTGCATATGAGATCACAGTCAACTGCCACCTCCTATAAAAGCATTCCCTTTTCTCAATATAAACAACCTTCTGTCCATCAGGTCCCCCAACCTGAATCTGAGGCGACCCTGAAAATAGATGAGTGTATGTAATACCCCAACCCTATATAAGTCATATGTACCCAAGAATTTCGTGAGCTATGTGTTATATGTGATATGTATGTGCCTAAGTTCATATAGATATGTAGATTAAATCTTAGTTATATATATGTGTTAGATATGTTTCTTTCAAGCTAATTAACTTTCAAATGATATGATGGAGTGAGTGATGAATTTGAAATGATTGACAATTGAATCAATGCAAGTATTATTGGGCTAGGGGTTAGTTTGGAAGTGTGGAGGCCAAAAATGAAGGAAAGAAACAAAGAATTGGAGGCTAAACAAAAGTGGACAGCTTTGAAATAATGTGCACGACCACGCCAAATTTTTTGAATCTGTTCAAATTTCTTTTGGCCGACCTTTGGTGCATTTAATGCACTCCAACCACTCCTATATGATATTTTTAGACCCCCAGCTGTTTATTTAATGAAGTTCTTATCCCATTTCTTCATATTCTTCATCTTTTCTTCTTCTTTCTTAAATTTAGACACTTTCATAGCAAATTCCTCCAAGATTTATTCTATAGAGCTAGAGTTGGGTTAATTGCTTAAAGGGTTGTTCTTCCTTTATATTAGTTCAAGTAATACGGTATATGTTGTTTAAATTCTTTTAGTTGATTTTAAGTTACAAATGAGTAGTAATTGAATCTATAATTGATATTCTTGCTTAGTGGATGAATTTATATATGATTAATGTTAAGATTGAGCAAGTTATTAGCTTATCAATGCTTTCCATGTATAATTGTTGATGATGTGGTAGTTATAAGAGGGTTAGGATTAGATAGGTTCTATGTTAAATTGGAAGTGAGAATGAGTAGTATTTGAACTCTTTGTTGATCTTAAGTTGAAATTAGGCAATTAAATGGATTTCCTTTATATTTGATAATATGTAACTCCTAGAGAGGAACCAAGAGTTTATAAGGGTGAGGATGGTTGCCACCCTTTTTGCTTGATGTAAAGGAAGAAGCTAGGAGCATAAGAAGTGGTCTTTAATAAGGTGGGTGAAAAATATACTATTATAAGTATCATAAGACCTAAGCTATTGTTTGTGAATCCCTAATTTTCTATTGATGATATATCTATGTTCCTCTTTATTCATGAGCCATAATATTGATTCCATGAGTATTGATTGTAACACCTCAACCCAGCGTTAGCTAAGCTTGTCAGATTTAAGAGAATGAAACTGAGCGAGATGTGTAGTAAAGTACTTGAGTGAGTGGCTACTAGGTGTATTGAGCACTATGAAGCAAGTGAATTAATAAGGAAAATAATGAGGAAGGGAGGAAATAGAACCAAAACTTTGATCGGGTATCGGATTGGGAACCAAACCTCGAAATGATCGATTAATGAATTTTCGACCTAGGAATCAGTTCCTAAAATTTATTCGAGGTATTTAGACACATCTAAGTCCAATGGAGTTAATTAAAATAAGAATTAAATTAAATTAATAAGTAAAAAATAACCAAAGAAAATAAGGAAGAAATAGGAAAAAGATGAAATGGCAACTTTGTAAATAATTCCAAGTTAAGGCCTAGTTGTTAAGCTAGTAATATAAAGGAAAAAAAAATAAATTAAATGGAGGAAAGAGCTAGGAAGGGCCATCCATGTCACGACCCGACTTCCGAGTCACGAAGGTCCTAGGGGATGGGTAAGCCTAAAACTACTAAAAACCCGTAGAACCCATATCTGCTATAAATTCCAATATGGTATCATGAACTAACCAATAATCAATCATAAATATCACATGCTAATCAATGCCCAAGACCAGAACCTAAACACAACTCATATCTTATCTCATTCTTAAATCACATTTATAAAACTTATCATAACACTCATTAATAATATTTATCAATTAATTCATACATATTTCTTATCATTACATTGCTATCTCTTCTTATAGGTCATCAATCATCATTATACAATGTTCATTCATATCATTACATTTCCTTTCAATTACTAAGGATCAATTCTCATATATATCCATCACCCTTGATATACAAGAGAAAATCCAATAATGTCTTATACATATTAAGAATACTACTTATACATCTATTACTTTCAATTACTACGGAGCATCTATAAATAGAAACGCTTCAATTTAAACAATAACATGTATACAATAATTAAAGATAAACCTATACATTTTTAACTTCTTGATGGAGACAAATATCCAGAAAGCTTCTGCTATGCAATCCCACCTCTAACTTCTATACACTTCAATCAATAACCTAAAATCCACGGACGATGTGACGAGCCGTCAACTCAGTAAATTAAGGAATGCATAAGGGTGAAAAATTATCATGAAAGATCAATAGGTTCATCAACAATGGCATACATATATATATATATATAAAAGAATAAGAATTTATGGTTAAATAATCATGACATATCAATATCATTGGTAACAATGAACATACGTATATGTGCCAAAGAAAAGAAAGGCACCAAATATTATAAAATGCTATAATAGAACCTTGCAATCACTATCGTTAATTCTCTCGTGAGTGTCCCTATGATAATCCGTCAATTCCTCATAATAGAAGAGTGCTCGTGAGCAGAATTAGTGTCTGAACTCATGAGCCTTTGATATCATAAAGGGATTTCACCCTTGAATAGAATACCACATTAGTATGAACAGAAAGGGTGGTTTCTTACCTTTGGTCTTGCATTACTTGGCAATGATATTCTGACTTAGTTTATAGACCCGGTCAGTCGAGTCACCAGTGCACTTGGTCTGATGGCTTTGTATCCCCTATTAGTTAGGAGTTCTGTTATGCATAATTATAGGCTTGGTCAGTGGTTCCATAAAATCATATACAATTAAAGTTATATATCCCAAATGGCTTCATTCATATAACATAATCTTGGCCCAAGTCACCTTTTAGAACAAATGGGCATTTGACAATAACAAAGTTTCAATGAATCATTATCAATAATAATGTTCATGGTTTCAATAGGCAAATAACAATATTAAAATTCGTAATGCAAATTTGATCAAATAGAACAATGGTTCATTGAAGAAGCAAATTGAGAAACATTCCATAATTTAAGAAATATCTTTCTACTAATTTCCAATAACACTTCATCCTTGTATGAAATTCACCACTTCTTACACATAGATTTTCACCTCAATTAATAATTATATTACATATAATTTAAGTCTTATAACTTAATCTATCAATTCTCATCATGAACCTTATCTATTTAACTTAGTTTCTTAAATTAAATTTTAGATTCTTGATTCTCAAATCATATTAACAATCATATTCAACATCCATAAAATTCAAGCTAAATCTTTAGGGTTCCTACATTTAGGTTTTCCATGAATTCCAATTAAATCCATAAAAATTCATATTTCTTAAATCATTTACTATAATCACTCCTAATCCTTTAATCTATATCATAACTAAACTTCAATTAACTTAAACTTATAAAAGAATCAAAAAATCAATCATTTACCTTAAAGATTTTACTTTCTTCTTAAACCATAGCTTTGTCAAAGCAAGAAGAAAGAAGCCTCCTCTCTTGAATCCTTGAATATTTTCTTGAATTCCTAATCTTAACTTAATGAAATGAAAATCTAGAGAGAAAATCTGTTTTTGAGAGCTTTGAAGAATGAAAAAGTGAATGGAGATGGGTTTTGGGCTTAAGGAGTTCATATATATACATAAAAATGTCTTAAGGGTAGGTGAAGGGGCATTAAATGCAAGTTTATCCAATTTTCCCTTCATTTGGCCAACTGAAACAATTGGAACATAAGCATTTTAAGTTGGACGGCCTTGCATGGCTGTGCACTTAAATATGGGTCTGTCCCATTATTTCTCGATTAAACCCTCCTTCGATTTTTCTACCATAACTTTGTCTACACTTATCCAAATGACTTGGTTCATTTTTCTACTTAAATTAGACACAAGAATCTACAACATATAAAAAATTCAAATCAAAATATAAATTACACAATTTACGATGAATTTTTATAGTCTCCCTTGTTTCTGTGCAACTATAATCTAAACAGTCTCCATAATTTTTACTATATCTCCAAACGTATATGTTCAATTGCAAAAATAATCAAACCTATATCTCTAAACGTATAGTCAAATGTTTTACATATAAATGAATATTTTTTATGTTTTGAACTTCATCTAATTCAACTTCTAAGATCATCTAAATAATCATAAAATTTCAGACTTCCTGCAAGGGTAAATATTTGAGCCAATCCTACTCAAGGAAGAATTTCTATTCACCCACATCAAATATTACAAAACTGATTTATGAGAGTCTAGATGAGACATAATTCTACAATTTTTATGTTTTGTACTTTCTCTAATTCTTCCTTTAAGTCCATGAAATTATGGATATAAGTTTCTAACCGAAAAATAAAATCTCATTACAATTTATATCTTAACTAATCATATAACATTTAAAAACAATTTGAATCTCAATTAATAATTCATAGTTCATACTAACTCATAAACTTATAACTCAATCATATAAATACTTATACACATTCTCATGAAACTCAAAAACTCATGCTTAAAATCATTAATATCAATATGAACGTAATCATATATCTCCATGTACTCATTTCACTAGCCATAAAACTTATGAATTGAAATCTTAAACTTTTACTCATATAAACAATAAACCTCATATACACGTAAAAGAACATAGTTAAATCTTATTAATTAAATATTTCACTAAACTCTTCCATTCTACACTTAGTTTAACTTAATTATTATATTACACATATAAGCACTAAATTACATATATAACCTCACTACTAAGCCTAGTACCATAACCCTCTTCATCTTCATAGATGATAGTTCATTTCCTTGATATCTCTCTACCTCATCTATACTTTGAAGTCATTTACTAATAATAAAAGTCTGGGGTATTACAAGCCAAGTGTGGGGAGAAGGCTTAAAGAGATTATGACAAAATAAATTACAAAGAAAAATAAAAAGAAAAGAGAGAGGAAGCTTTCATGTGAGATAAAAGAGTAATTTTCTATTCCTATCTTCATTTTTAATTTTCACTTTCTTTAACTAAGAAAAGAAAAAGAAGGAAACAAGAGAGAGGAAGTGAGAAAATGTCAACGTTAGAGGAAGAAGAGGAAAAGCTTGATTGAAGTAAGTTCTTACTCCAAACTAATTTCTTTTGGTAATTGACGTTGTTAATTTCATGTTTTTGGAATTTTCATTTAGTCTTTTCTTTTCCTTTGAATTCGGCCAAGTGAGGGGAAGTTAAGGAAGTATTTTACTTTGAGTTTTATGATAAAAATAAGCTTAAATGAGTAGGAATAAGGTAGGAATTGGTTCCAAAAGTTTAATTGATTGAAGTTAATGTAAGACGAATTAGGGTTTGGTAGAACCAGAATTGGGGATTTGAAATTCTTGAAACTTGAGCCTAATTTTTGAGGCCTATGGAGTCCAAATTTGAACTAATATAAAACATAAAAGTTTTAGGTTTATATGTAAAATAAATTTCTATGAAAGGGTTTGGAAATATTCTAAGTAATTTGTGAGATATGAGGCCTGCACCAAGACTGACCCTGTACCTAGGTTCAGTCTGTATCTTGAGATTGGGGGCCCAGTTTGAGGACTCTAAGGACCGAGTTTGGTAGAGCTCAAAACAGATGAAATGGTTCTCCATATGGGTAGTTTGTTATATGAAAGGAATTAGTTATTGGAGATACACGTTTTGAGATATAACTAAGTGAAGGGAGAAAGATTAGTCTGTCCCCTGCACAGGAGCAGAGCATACTTTATGTCACGAACCATCTTTAGAGTCGAGACGATCCTAGGATATGGGTAACCGTAATTGCACCAAATACCCGTAGAACCCATGAGCACTAACAATCACATGCAAATCTAACATCATAATAGCTATAACTACACCTTATCCATTACACAATATGACCAAGATCTCAACCTGCATAAAACATACACTCCCAATACAATCATAACCTCACTTAATTCAATTAATTACCCCAAAATTCCATGCTTAATATCTCAATCAACTCATACTCATAAGCAATTCAATGTTTTGATTCATAAATAAACATAATTTCATACTTATCACTTTCGCCAATTACATTGTTGTGAGGCCTCGCCCGAACGCCCCTCCTCTCGCTCGGGAAAAATGAATTTCCTTAAGGAAAGGCGAGAGCGATTTTTAAGGGAGGTTAAGGAATGGGTTTTGGTGCTCACGATTGGAAGCGGCTATCGCCTCAGAAAATTGATTTTTGACTTTTTGAAAAGGATTCGGGAGTCACCACCCTAACTTATTTTAAATGGAAAAATTAAGGAAAAACCCAATTTTGACTCCAATTTATTAATCTTTTGATTAATTTACCCAAGGATAAAATCACTAATCTTCGAACCAAGTTTGGGTTCGGGGACTAGGTTTTTGGTTTTGAATAATCTCGATTTGGCATTTAAATATGATTTGACTTTTTGACAAATGATTTCATGGATGACGGATATTGATGACAATTCATAATGTATGAACATGGCATAATTATGAGACAGATGAAAGAAATAAAGAGCAAGTATTTAAAGAGCGAGTATTTAAACATCCACAAGTAAAGGAGAGTATTTCCTCTAACCCTTATGAGTATTAGGGAAATCACAAAATCGCTCCTTTACTCCAAAAATGATTAACTAAATTAATTACAATTTATATGAAAAAGCATAAATTTACATGGAAATGAATGGGGAAGGGGATTGATTGGGATTTGGATTTGAAACTTGGATTCAAATTCAAAGCTTCCCTCCGTACCCCCATTGAATGGGGATCAAAACCCGCGCAGTTCGTTCCATTATGAGGTGGAAGGGAGATTTAAAAATCAGTCAGATTTGATTGGTTTGGGGTTTGATTGAAAATAAGAGATTATACCTTCTTTTTGGTTGGTGGAGGGTGAGTGATTTTACCAGAGCGGAATTCCGTTTCGAAAAATAGGATTGATTTTGAAAAAGAGAGATTTGATTTGATTACTCAAACTTTAATTAATTAAAAAGATTAATTAATTAAAATGATTAATTAAAAAGATTAATTAACCACTTGAGTGAAAATTTAATTTTTAAAAAAAAGGATTAATTAATTAATTAAAATTGATTTTTAATTAATTAATTAATTGAGAGTAGGTGAGAATTTTTAAAAAGAGATTAATTAGTTAATTAAAATTAATTTTTAATTAACTAACTAATTAATTAGAGAGAGAGTAAAAACTAATTAGAGAGAGAGAGAGAGAGAGGAAACAATTGGAAAAATCAACAAAAGTTTGAGGTGTAGAAAATGAAGGAGGGGAGGGTGGTATTTATAGGCAAAGTGAGGTGAGGGTAATTTGGGTAGTGAAAGAGTGAAAAGTCCAAAAGGGTAGGGCCTTTTGAAGTTAAAAAAATCAGACTGGAGGGACAAAAGGGTAATTTTAGAATACAGGTGGGGACCAGTACTGTCGGCGCCGACAGGGGTTTTGGCGGCGCCGCCAAAGGGTCCGGCGACGGATGACCTGGCGGCTCCGCCGGCCTGTCCGGAGGCAGCCGCCGGATGACTTGCTAGAGGATCCACCAGATGCTCCGGCGGCTGACTTTCAGAATATGATTTGCAGATCTTTTTCAGTTTTCGAGTCAGTTTTTAAAATTTTCGGGTCAGTTTTTGGGATATTCTGAAGTCTAAAAAATTACCGGTCAGTGGCGGTGGATCTGAAATTAATTGTCGGACATTTTAATAGTCAGTTTTGAGAAAAATCTGATCAGTTTTGGGAAAGTATTGTCTGATATAAAAAGTCCGATTAGGAGCCAAAAAGTGTCAGTTTAGATAGAAAAATATTCTGGACAGCTTTAGAGAGTTTAGAAATAATTTTGGAGATGCAAAATTGAGGGTTCACAATTGTCAATACAATTTAAATTAATTTACTTATACAGACCAATACTATATACTTTTCTTACACCCATGGAGCTCTACACAATTTTTAGTGAACTCTCAAATTCTACCCTGCTTCTGTGCACGGGATAGTCTGACCCTTGTTGACTCATTTAGTTATATTTCATTATTTGATCATTATATTTCAAATTCCTTTTATGGTCACTTTATATGCATATATATGAACATTTCATATGTTTTGTATTAAGCCTAATTCTGCCTCTAAAGTCCTCAATTAAGTTAATGAAGTCCGGACTGCCAAATGCTAAAGCAGCCTGAGCAGTATGTATTTAGCTACCCATTTACCATACCAAATCATATTATTTTGATCTTAAATTTTTATGAGACCTTGATAACATATATATTAATATTCATACAAAATTTAGTGAAAAACAAAGATTATTTACTCCTTCAATTAAATAAATCACAGTAGCCTTTTCAGTTATAACTTAGCTTCATCCATTTTCTGGCAGCCTGCACTCTTTACCCCGTTTACTATAACAAACAAATTCTAAATGACTTGAAATTTTTATGGTATATAGTAGACATGTAAATATACAACTTCTATCTTTTATACTTTTGCTAATTCTTTCTCTAAAATTTCAGAATAATAAATACAAATTCTTGTTTTATACTCTTCTTCTATAAACCTAGTTACTCTATTTCCAATTATTTGCAAGAAATATTCATTATCTTCAATTCAATCACCAATATACCTAGCTAAATACATTTTATACACTTTAGAATCAAGAACTTAAATTGATCAACCCCCTCTTAGTTTTGACAGAATTTTATTATCCCGAACATAACCAAAATACTACTTGAAAATACTTAATAAGACAAGAATTGCCTTACCTTTGCTTGAATAAATTCTCCTCCCTTAAGAAGAAGCTATGGACGGCTAATACCTCTCAACTAAAGCCATTCTTTTATTTTATTTTTTAAGTGAAAGAAAATGAAGATGTTTGGAGAAATTTTAAGAAAATTCTTGATTTTTATAGTTGGAGAGAAGTTGTCAAATGTCCAATTACTATTGGTTCCTTCTTTTGTCTTTCTTTTCTTTTATTTTCTTCCTTATCCCTTTCATCTCTTTAGCCGACCTAGCCTTGTATATATATATATTTTTTCTTTTTTAAAGTCAACTAAGTCAATCATCTCTCTATTATCCTATAATTTTCTTTTTAGTCCTCAATTCCAACTTCATTTTCTTTTAAGTACTTTTTGCTCTTCAATTTAGTCCTAATGTATTCTATCTACCTTTAATCATTTCAATATGACTATAATTTATATTCCATCATACTTGTTTTACTTGCTATTACTAATCACTTAATGATCTCACATAATCCTAAATTAAGAAAAAGTCTAACTATTACATTTTAAGATTTAATCTCCAAAGCATTACACTTTCTAAGGTCTATCCTTTCTTTTCCATTCTATACTCATATACTTGTCAACGAATTCAAATAATACAATGATTTTCACTCTAGGAATCTTTCATGCCACTTAGTGTTCTTAACCTACACAAGTCTTCCGATCACAGTGTTGGGGTATTACACTTTGGGAGCTCACTAAAAATTATATAGAGTTCATAATGGGCTAAAATTTTGATATGTCATAGTACCATATGTCTATTTTACCATGGAAAAATAATCAAAGCATTTAGAATATTATACTTAAGCTATAGCTAAAACAGTCCAGCAAGGTTAGAAAGTTTACTTATGGAGAATGTGAAAGTTAAATACTTTAATTTTTTGTTTGGAACAAAATGAATTTATTTGTATATGTGAATTGAATGTAGAGGTGCAATAGAATTAAAGAAAATGTGAGGATCAAAAGTGAGGATCGCCACTTGGCCCTTGTTGAAAGGAATAAATTATGCGAGGAAAATCTTAGTAGAGGTGAGTGATTACTATCCTATTATTGATTATAAATTGTATTCTAAGACCGTATTTATTGTTAAACCACCCTACATGAAAGTCTTCATATGTCAAAGTAATGTTTAAGTTTCATAAAATCCATGAGAATCTTAATTTCTATTTTAATTCAAGCTCAACTGATCTGACTTTTTTGAGATTGAATTTGAGTTCGAGTCTGAGTCCAAAATCAAATTCGAGTTTGAGTCCATGTTCAAAGTCCAAGTTTGAGTTCAAGTCTGAGTCTGTCATTTTTGTATTTCTTCTTCTATTTTGTACTATCTTCTCATTCTGTAATAAAATATTTATATTTTTCGTACACTTCTCTTTTCCCATCTTTCTTATTTAGTCTAAATTAGTTGTGTCTCAAAAAAAAAAGAATAAATAAAAAATCAATGGATTTTGACAAGTATTTGCATTTTCACCATGAGGTGTTTCTTGTGCCCGCTTCACCAGCTTTCAACCAAAGAAGAGTCAAAATAATAATAATAAAGAAACACCAAATGGTGATCTCTTCAATTGGAGCAGTCGAAGCAAAAGGCAATTCAATGAAGTTACCCATTGCACTTTTGGGTAATCAAATATAGCACCTCAATAAGGGGCAACAATCTCAAAAAAGACCTGATATTCTCACATGATTTCTCTCTAGACCAAAGAATTCAATGGAGTAATCTAGACAAAGGTCAGAGCCCCCAGATGAAGGGAAGCAAAAGCCCAAATCATGGTGGAATAATTTTTAAATGCCAAAATTCATTGATTAGCTCGTTAAGTTGAAAACCCGAAAGGGCGGCTTAGGCAAAAATTAGAGCAAGCTCGTCGAGTTGAAAACCCGAAAGGGCGGTTCAGGCAGAAGTTAGAGCTAAAAAGAAAAAAAGTCATCATGGTCAAAATCATTCTATCCCTTATGTCCTTATCCTATATTAAGGGCATATATTCTTAATTTATCATCCTCTGGTTGATCCCTCATTAAAGGCTCACCTTTCAAATCGTCTTCTGTCAGTCCATCATGGGTATGTCCTCCATATCATCTTTTAGTCAATCTATCACATTACCCTTATCATTTAGTAGGGGCATATCCTTCCTGTCATCTGTCATGAGTATATTCTTCAAATCGCCTGTCACGTCTTTTAGCTCAAAAAGCTAAATGGTTCCTATCATACATCAAGTAGCACGTCTTCCGGGTCGTTATCCAAATTAATCCAGTGTCTCCCCAAGAGTTTCGTCACTCTAAAGAGTCTCTTCAATCTCAGACAATAAGATAGTTGTGCTTATCTTTTCCATAAATCATGCTACGATAGTAAAATCATACAACCTCCCCAACACCTTTCAAAAGGTATAACCTACCATCCTTTCAAACCCAAGTCTCCTTGGTAAAATCTCATCTTCCAAGGGCTAAGCCCACCAAAATCCCAAGTCTCTCAAGATTCATGATCCTTGAGACTCAGTTTCCTTGGCAAAGCCAAAGTCTAGCCATGACTCCTAAAACCTATTCTCCTCAAGCTGATTAAAAAGGGCTTGAGCCAGTCAAATCCCATCCCATAGTTCCTTAGCAAATCATCCATCCTTCCAAGTTCGAGCCTCCTTAGCAAATCATACCATCCCTCCAGATCCAAGCCTCTTTGGCAAGCCATATCATCCCTAAAATCCAAGTCATTTGGACAAGCAAAATCAAGCTTGCAAACCAACTGGTCAAATCACCTCCAAAAGCCATGTCCAGAGGCAGTCTCTTAACAGATGGGTCACACAAAAGCCAACCCATAATCTTCACCTTTGAAAAGGCTAAACCCAACTGAGCCTTCCCACCTAATCTTCTCCAAGGCCAAACCTAATCGAGCCTTCCTACCTTATCTTCTCTAAGGCCAAACCTAACCGAGACTTCCCACCTAATCTTCTCTAAGGCCAAACCTAACCGAGTCTTCCTACCTAACCTAGCCTTCCAACCTAACCTTCTGGGTGACACCTGACTAAGCCTTCCAAAATAACCTTCTAGGCCACACCTAACCGAGCCTTCCAAGATAACTTTTCAGGCCACACTTGATTAAGCCTTCCAAAATAACCTTCTAGGCCACACCTAACCGAGCCTTCCAAGATAACCTTCCAGGCCACATATTCCAATAACCTTAGACCCACTCCTCATATATGTGTGACCAATAAACATTATGTGTTCATCCCAGCTCATCAACTGACCTTCACCAATTGTACCACCAACAATGACACCTTCAGCACCATTAACAATTTGCATATTCACCAAGGCATCGTATGCTTCAAGGTCAAATCTACCATCAGGTAAAGATGGGGTTTTGATGGTTGTTATCAATCTAAGGCCTTTTATATCCTCTATTGATGTCCTGCAAGCATCAAAAAAGCACATATAATTGTGTAATACCCTGACTATGTATTGGCTTTATATGTAATGAGTAGGAATGAATTATGTATAAAGGTTGCCATGCTATGAGATTATGAGTGAATTTTTCGCGACCTAAGCCAAGTGAGTTCCAAGTGTCATATCGGATCGAATTGGAAATGCAAGGATTCTATGATACTCAAGTTCATATAGATGTCTTGATTGATCATTGTATGAAAATGAATTACAAGATGTGTATCATGTGAATGTTATGATCTATGAGTTATATGTTAAGTGTTGGTAATGAAATGAGGCTTATGGAATGAGTTTATGATGGTATGATGAGTTTTGGCTGTTGTAGGGCTTGAACGCTAGTTCATAATCCTAAGCGCTCGTTCAAGATCTCTCTGTGTGAATAGTAGATTTTCTGGGTTCGGTCTTCGACTTCAGTCTTCGACTTCAGCTCTCTGTGTGAACAGTAGAAATATTGACTTAAAGACTTGAATTTCATTAAGTAGTGTTGTAGAACCAAAGTAGCGACCGCGACAGTGGGCACGACTCAGGACGCGAACTCTTCTGCCTGATTTGGACAATTTGGTTTAAAGAGAATAGCGACCGCAATGGGCATGTCGCGACCGCATCATCCGTCGGGGCTATAAAAAGACAGTAGCAGCCCACTTACGAGAAAATCATATTTTTCTTCTTTTCTCCGACCCCGATAGTTTCCAAACCCTATCAAACACTAAATATGATTCTCTAAGGCTAAGATTAGTCTTTTATACT